>JTDE01003812.1:51409-67340 GCA_014338405.1 Paragonimus skrjabini miyazakii | reverse complement strand
GTATCGATTAGGAAGTGCTTTTTGTAGGTCGAATCTCTTAGAAAGAAGAGGCGGCTGTTGTTTAACTGGCCTGTAGCTGTCGTCGCTGAAACATGCCGGCCTGCCAGTTTAAACGTAAGTTACCACGACGGCCACATGGTGATCGGCATCGTTTAGCGTTATCACTATACATCTCATGGTACCAACAAAGAATGTTGGTCTTTAGTTCGGGTGGTGATTGAGCACGCGTCTGAGAAATTTTTGATGGTGACCTAGTACGCCTAATGATGGCGCGAAGATCCGCCAGCTCACTTCTCAGCTGAGCTATCTCGGCGTTTGGTTCCGCAGAATTGCGTTCGCGACATTCAAGTGCCTTGCGCAGCACTGCTATTTCGGCGTCCTTTGCGGTTAACGAACTATCCGCGGGACTGTTGGAGGTGACCACCTGCCCCAATGTTGACGGCGTCGTGCCTCAAAAAGTTTCATGTACTGCTTCGGCAGAAGCCACCAGATCACTTAACGGACGTGCGGATAACACGGACAATAGCCCTTGTGTATACTCAGGCAGTTGCTGCATCCACAACTCTTGTAAAAGAGACTCGGGCAACTGCGACTTACCTACTGCCTGTCGCATTTCTCAAAGGAGAACCGATGGTTTTTTGTCCCCTAACTGTAACCGTTGGAACAGTTGCTCCAGACGCATTTTGTGGGACGGCTGTGTTTCTTTAAGAATTGTTCGCTTAGCCGACTCATAGCGATCAGTAGCTGCGCCTAGTATTATATCGCTTACCAGGTTTAACATATCTCGGGGGAGGCGTGGTATAAGTTGCGAGAACTTGTTCGCATCGCTTGTTATAAGCCGGTTGTTAACCTCTATTTCCAACACGGCGAACCACAGCTCTGAGTCAAGATCACCGAAAGCAGGAACAGCTAAGGTGATCAGCGATACGATTCAGGCTAAATGTTCACGGCGATTGAGTAAATGAAAACGATCTAAAATTTAAATATATATGTGTAAACTATGCGCATTAGAAACGTAATATGAGCGAGGAAAAATACCGAAGTCGAATGTACACGATAATATACGACTTACGTCGGGCTCACCAATTTGTAGGATGGTGCGAATCGAAGACGACCGGTTGAGAATAATACAGCCAGTAGACAAAGAGTATATTTTTGACTTGCGAGATCAACGCGAGAATGAACGGATACAAATACGAAGCCATAACGGAGCGGAGCGGCAGGCCTGCACGCAGCGGGTTCGTACGTTCGAGTGCGCGGGAGAATTGTCGGTGTCTCTACTCGTTCAAACCAATGTCTAAGGAAACAAAAAGAGTAAAAACGGCACTCGTACTTCTAACATATTTGACAGTAACGGATAAGGTCGCTACAATGGCCACCTACCTAGTCCCTCTGGCTGGAAGCTATCCGTTTGGAGTATAATCTGCCGTAAAACAGCGAATTAGTGGAAGATCCGTGAACATCTGGCAATATTTCGGTGGTATCAACCAAGAACTTGAAAATCGTCGGTTTTTGCGATAAAAATAATCACGAGCGTTGAAGGGTTTGTTTTAACCGACCGTTACTTGGTTTATCCTTCATTTGGCGTTAAGATAGAAAACAGTAGTGGTGGGCGTTGTAATGGTACATATGCGTTTTCATCTGAAGTAGCTTTTTATGTTCCATTAATAGTTGGCCGTCCTATGTTGATAGATAATGCATTGTGTAAAAATTTGATTTCAGATGATGGATTGTCTACAGGGATTCAAAGATCTATTCGAGAATGGGGAGTTTTCTGGCTTTCAGAAGTTTCGAAGTTGTTTGGAAAAATATATGAAGGGCTACAGTGTTTTGTACGTGCTTGGTTCAGGCAAAAAATCAAGCAATGGACGCTTGAAGTATGATAATGTGAGTGTGATTAATACTGAGATCACATGGTAGATGGCGTACCGGTGTACGAAGTACAAGCGATGTAGTAGTGAAAGCCGCGAAGTTCGGCGTGTTAAGTGAGTTGAGTTCATTGACTTTCCATTGCTGGATTCTCGTGATACATGCTGCCAATCTCACTTCAAGGTCGTTAGGAGGTAAACTATGTTAGAACAAAACAATGACCTAACTGTCTTGCTACACCATGCACACCCAATAGATCGTTGGCTCACTGCAAGTGGATTGAGCGACCCTGGGCATCTGTTCGAGTACAACACTCCAACCGCAAAGTTAAAGCGGTATGCTGCGGATGTTTATGGCACGTTTATGGTACGCCGTTATTTCACAAACAATTCGATTTTAATTTCATCCACCTCAAACAATTCACTACTTCCGACGTTTAAACCGAAGAAGAGACCCCGTACAGAACCAGTAATTATTTATGACCCTGTTACATCGGACGATGAGTTTCGTGTTGTTCATCCACGCAAACGGGTCCAAGTGAAAGTATTCCCAAGTGATGTGACGGATGTCATTAGTTACGGGCACCAATGCCACGCCTCTGAAGTTTCACAACGCTTACCTTCAGACATGCACACACGGCACGAAGAGGACTTCTACTGAAGCATAATGGAAAGCAAGCAGGCTGCAGAAAACCGATTTGATATGATGGAGATAACGATGTGCTTATAATAAGTGAATTCCAACTGTTCCATTTTATTTCCAACTAACTTTGTGGCGTTGGGACTATAGGGCGCACGTAAGCTGACTGTCGAGCATAGACGTCAGTGCGTCCACACATCTGTCGTGGCGTTGTGACTATTGGGTGATTTGTTGAAAGCCTTTGAGGTGCAACGTACTATGTGGTGCATGTAACTTCACAATTTCACCTAATTCCTAGCCACCACATTGCCAAAACCAGCTTATGCCCGATTACGATGAACAGTAATTATGGCAATCAAATCACACAGATGAAAGCTCACATCATGCTTGGAAATCGCCTGTTGCTGTCCAATCTACTTGTCCAAGGTGTCACTAAAAATATCTGTTGTGCCCAGTTCCACGTGGTGTTGATTGTTGTAGTGTTTTGTACACTATTTTCTATTTCATAATTCTCACTGTTGTTCACACTTTTACCTCCCTCAACTTCACATATACAGCCGGCGTTTAAAACAACTTAATCGAACTAATCAATAATCGATAAACACAAATCACACTTCTTGGGTTGCGAGCTTTGCATCCTTTCTGCGTTCGGTGTCGCTGGTGCACAGAGTTTTGGAGAGTTAGAGGCCAACGGAATCAACCGTCTGTTGTGGCAAATTTCCTTATTTATCAGTGTGGTGATTGTCACTGAACCTATTTATCATTACTGTTGTTTTATTACATTGCTGACTATAAGTTTTACAATTGCGCTCGAAGGATAAATCACTTGCTTTGCCTAGTTCGGTCGTTATTACTATTGAGTCGAAGCTAGCTCTGGGGTTGAGCTAATTCAACTACTTCATTTCTGTATTTCTGGAACCATCACAATTGGCATCACGGGCATCTGTAAATTTCTAAGATGGTTTCTTGTCCACTTGAAATTCTCAATGTTCATAATTCGTCGAGAGAAATCGAAGACTATTTCGAACGCTTCAAAATATGGTAACTCACAGGCAAAGAGATGAAAGCCGGAAAGAAAGCCGCTCACATCCTCACCGTAATTGGCAACGATGCGTACAGCTTGGTGAAAAATTTGTCATTTCCTGATTCACCGATTTCTCTTCCTTAGGAATCCTTGAAGAAACTGGCGCTTTCACATATCCGACCCGTAAACTTTGAAGCAGCTAAACAAGTCAAATTTCATGTGTTCGTGAGAAAAGAAAATCAGGATATCAGATAGTTTATTTTAGAAATTCAGACTCAAGCTGCTCGGTGTAATTTCGAAGACAAATTACATACTCAACTCCGTGACCGTTTGGCTGCTGGAATAAATTTGCGTGGTCTACAACAGGAGCTTTTATTGCCTCCGAATTCCACTTTCCAGTCAGCTAGAACATTATGCGAACAGTATCAGGATGTCAAAGCTGCAGTAAAAGATGAACCGATGGTTTTATACAACGTGAGACTATCAGAAGGTCAGCACAGACGGCTGTCTGAAAAAGTAAATACTGGAAATGCAATTTATGATAGTCGCCCTGCATCTGATTCAAATACTACCCGACGGTGGGATTACTATTTGCAGCCAGTTACTGAAAGGGTATTTGCACACGACCCGGCGCAGACCAGAACGTGTGAAAAAGAATCAACGTCGACAATACTGCCGGACTTTCATTTGAACTGCGGAGGATGTGGTGATTGTCACTGAACCTATTTATCATTACTGTTGTTTTATTACATTGCTGACTATAAGTTTTACAATTGCGCTCGAAGGATAAATCACTTGCTTTGCCTAGTTCGGTCGTTATTACTATTGTGTCGAAGCTAGCTCTGGGGTTGAGCTAATTCAACTACTTCACTTCTGTATTCCTGCAACCATCACAATCAGTCATCGGAATTATCGCAGTTATGGCCTCCAAGATTATTTAAGAACAACACGGCAGATTGTAATTATGTAGTGGAATTTTACACCAACACCTCCACTACATAATTGGTGAGCCCAACTATTTTTTCCCAACATTTTTTAAACCATTTTTATTATACTGATAATGCTTGATGACACCGTTGACATTGACAATAAAGCCTAACACAGTGTTACTTCCAAATTGCCCGAATACAGCGCCCGAAATCCTTGAATGTGGTTCCACCAGATTGAGGCTGTCTTTACCACCAGGCGCATTACATCTGAGAAACCAAGATTCTCATACGTGGTACAATCTCTCCCCTTTGATGTCGCTGCAGAAATGGAAGACATATTGGAATCAGTTCTGTCTGATTTTCCCTATACCATTCCAAAAGATGCTATCATATAACGAACTTGGAAGTCAGAAGCTAAATTGCCACATTACTTGTTTAACTCAGTCGAGCTAGGCGACCGGTCCCCATCTCAATTGTCACGTTATATGAGAGATCTTTTGGGCTCGCGGAAGCTCGATGATGCCATTTTGATGCAGTTGTGGGCGGAAAAGCTGTCGTCTGCGGTGCAACATATTTTGACCGCCATGGATGATGATAGCTCAGTTGACAAATTAGCAGCTCTTGCGGACAAGGTATCAGAAACCTTCCCATCACAACCGACGTACGCCGCAAACATACCTGTTCCCACGTCCTCCCCTTCAGTCTCAACTACTGACGATGGCTCAGAACTTTTGAAAGAGAAGATGTGCCATCGTATGGACAGTATGGCCATAAAGATCAATGAGCTATAAAGGCACCCACACAAGAACCATGCACGATCAGCACGATCTAACTCCCGCAGTCCATCAAGTTGGTGTTGGTACCATCAAAACTTCCGCCACAAAGCGAGAAAGTGCACTCAACCGTGCACGTTTCCGAACCCGCCACGCGTCACCGTCAAATCGGCAGGCCAGCCAGTAGCGGCGACGATTGTCGCTGGCCCAGCAAGTATAAGTCGCCTATTTTTCATCAGAGATCGATCGACCGGCTTGCGGTTCCTTATCGATACAGGAGCCGAACTCAGCGTCATTCCACCACAACCCAACGGTCGGCTTAAGCCTGGCCAGTACACTTTACAGGCTGCGAATCAAAGTCGCATCAAAACCTACGCGGAACGCTTTGTCGCCGTCGATCTTGGTCTCCGGCGATGTTTTCGATGGATATTCTTGCTCGTTGACGTTCAAACACCAATGATCGGTGCCGACTTTCTGGCACATTTCAACCTTTCCGTTGATGTCAAGAGACAGAAGCTAATTGACAACACCACTGCGTGCACAGTAAACGGTGTTCAATCGACGATTGCATCAATCGGCATCCGGCCCGCTCTTCCACCAACACCGTCAGTCGCAGCCCTGCTGAAGGATTTCCCTTCGTTAACTCGGCCGTGCTCACATACCGAGACGGTTACACACAATGTGTTACATCGTATTATTACACGCGGTCCACCGATTTTCGCTCGTCCACGTCGTTTACATCGGTAAAACTCAAAATAGCCCAGGCTGAATTCGAACATATGTTTCAGTTGGGCATAATTCGACTTTCGTTCCTCACTCGCCAAAACTGAACTATTTCAAATTTTTTCATATGAAGGTACGTCAAATAACGGCGAAGTCCCTCGAAGATTACTTTGCACGTATTTCCCCGCGTGACCTCGAAATATTTGAAACGTCGTCTTTACCTAACCTTGTAAAAGGTAAATTAATGTAACGTCTCATGTTTTGGACTGACTCTGTGGAACAGACGAACTACCTTCTTTTCTTGTGTGTAAATATAACGTTGTAACCTGTGACTATTTTTCCTCTGATTTTGTCTTCTTTGGTCAACAGATTTCATATTCGTATTGTAATATATCCACTTGTTTCTATGTACCGCATGTAATTATCTGTCGTGATCGCGCACATCCGAGCGTTTTTTCTCACAAATGCGTTGCGAGATATATAAAATTATTACTATTATTACCTTCAAACAGATCTTGGGCAACACCACGGCACACGGTGCCGAAAAGTCTTCGGGCGATTGGCGATCTTGTGGTGATTACCGTGCTTTCAAAAACTGTACAATCCCAGACAGGGACCCTATACCACACATTTACGACTTTTCTCTGGAACTCGCTGGCGCCACTATTTTCTCCAAATTATACCTAGTGCGCGCCTACCATCACATCCCGGTCGCGGAAGCGGGCATCCCGAAAACAGCCATTACAACACCTTTTGGACTTTTTGAGTTCACAAGAACGCCCTTTGGACTCCGTAATGCGGCCCAAGCATTTCAGCGCTTCATGGACGAAGTATTACATGGACTCCCCTTTGCGTACGTCTACATCTACGATGTTTTGGTCGCTAGCCGCTCAAACGAGGAACACTTTTCCCACCTTCGTGCTGATTTCGACCGCTTCGTGCAGTATGACATTAAAATTAACATTGACAAGTGTGCCTTCTGAGTTAACTCATTGGATTTCCTGGGACATCCCACTGATCGAACCGGCGTAATACCTTTGCCAGATAAAGTTGAGTCTATCTCGACTTTTCCTATTTCCACTACGATGACACAATTCCGACGATTTATCGGCATACTTAACTATTATCGACGTTTCATCCCTCATTGTGCGGACATTTTAAAACCTCTGAGAGACCTGGTTGACTCTAAACGTAAGTCACTTGAATTCCCACCCGAAGCCAAGACAGCTTCCTCGGTGGCAAAGGAAGCCCTGTGGCAAACCACAAAACTATGCTTCCTCAGTTGTGGTCCAAATGCCCATCTCCTTCCCCCCACGGATGCGTCAAATACTGCCGTCAGCGCAGTTTCAGAACAATCCGTGAATAGCAAACAACATCCCTTAGCCTTTTTTCCCAAAAGCTTCAGCTAGCACAGATTAAATACAGCACCCTTGGACGTGAACTGCTGACAATTCATTTGGCAACCTGGCACTTTCGGCACCTATTGGCACCTTCTGTCGTGCAAACCGATCTCAAGCCTTTGACATTTGCTTTTCACGCCAAACCCGTTCGGTACTCTCCGTCTGAAGTCAGACATTTGGACTATCTCTCGATTCACCACGGACATCCGACACCTACATGGTGGCGCTAACATTGCCGCCGCCGCCTTATCACGTTCTGATGTCAACTCAGTCCAATCACCACCTTCCATCGATGTGTCTGAAATGGCCACAGTCCAGCAGTGCAGTGAAAAAAATGAAGGACGTTTCCATCTATAAGTCCTTGCAATTATCTACCATTCCTCTGTCGACCCCTGTTGGTGACATTCTGTGCGACATTTCCACGAGTAAACCTAGACCTTTCGTCCCAACTTCGCACCGTCGTACTGTTTTTAATCATTTCCACCGTTTATCTCATCATGGAAAACGCGGCGCATTAAAGCTGATTGCACAGCGCTTTGTCTGGCCCTTTGTGAACAAAGATGTTCGTCTCTGGTCACAGTAGTGTTTGGAGTGCCAAAGGAGTAAAGTGCACAAGCATACGGTTACCACACCTGGCACATTCTCCCAGCTAGACGCCCGGTTTTCCTATGTACATCTTGACACCGTTTGCCTACTACCACGCTTCATCGATAGTAAGTATATATTAACCGCAATCCATCGTCTCGCCCGTTGGTCTTTAGCTGTGCCTATTAGAGATGTTTCAGCGGAGACAGTCGGCAAAACCCTCTTGGAACACTGGATCGCTGATTTTAGTGTGCCATCTACAATCACTACGAATAGAGGCACCCAGTTCCGATCTTCCCTTTTACGCAACTTCAGGGAGTTACCAGGTTGTTCGCACATTAAGACGACGGTGTGCCATCCGCCTGCTAACGGTCTAGTCGAACGTTTTCACTGACAAATCGAAGCCTGGATAACCGCTCAGTCGGAAGCAGCGAAATGAAGCAAGCGCCTACCACTAATTCTCCTTGGAATCCGGTCTACCGTTAAAGAGGACGTTGGCTGTACTACCTCTGGATTAGTCTACGGTACTAACTTGCACCTCTCAGGAGAATTGATCCAACCCTCGAATAATTCAAACTCAGGTACGGATTACATTTCACGTTTACGACAGCACATGTCCGACCTTCGTTTCACGCCGACCCGTCATCACTGGCGCCGAGCACAAAAACTTCCAGATTTGTTCACATGTAAGTTTGTGTTTTTGCGCCTAGACGCCACCAGGAAACCATTACGACCGCGGTATCTCGGTCCCTTCAAGGTGGTTAAGCGTGATGAAAAATTCTTCATTATCAACAGGTCCGGACGAAACGAATCCGTATCTATTGACCGACTAAAACTGGCCTACACAGGAAAGGATTTCGACCCACCTGGCCCAATGCTGACTGAAAACATACTCTCCCCACCCCTGACTATTGCACCTCCATCTGCAGCCTAACCCCCTTGTTCTCCTGAACAACGCACCAGACGTAGAGGGCGGTTTGCACACGTGCCGAAACACTTGATAGATTACAGTACGTGACATGCCTGTCGAGCGTATCTGTCGCTAAAACCCCTTATATCAACCAAAATCCAAATTTCAGCTACCTCGTCAACATATTTCATCATCGAAATATCGCAATTTCTTAACGACCCTGATAAAAACGTTTACCACACTAAAGCAAACTTATGTGTTACATTTCATGCTTTCTAAAATACTCCGTCAATTACTATTCAATATATATATATATATTGAAGCCCACTCTTGTAGACATTTATCCCATGCGGATGGCTTTCAGCGTATTACTAAATCTTGATATTGTTCACCTGTGGAAACTTGTTCTCTCGTAGCTTTTCGTTCTTACTTCCCATGACTGTTCGTTTGTCTATATGTATCCTGTTTTCAATAGCACTTGATCGCCCCGCCGGTAGGCGACCGTTAAATTTGACCGCATCCACCTGAATCGTTGGTCACGGAACTTGTATATTTAATGTGATCAATATCGAGGTTTGTTGTTATCTTCCTTCACTTAGTTTATACCAAGTTTCATATACCTTAGCACTTTTTAATAAGGAATTTGCCAATGCAACCGTCTTCCCTTTTGGATCCGAATCGGTTGCTCACCGGGTTCAGAATTTATAGACGCCCGCTGCTTACAGACGCGACTATTCTAGATCCAGCCCATCGACAGTTGTTGAAACCAGATTAGGCTTTGCTCGAATAACTACTAGACGCCCGGGATTAGTTTAGGTGACACAGTGGTTGTTTGATCGACATTAAAGCCGTCAAAGTCATGAACATTTCACTGTCACACAGATTGCCATTTGTGGGCAAATTTAAGTTACATGATATTCACATTTTGCAGAACACTGACAAGTTTCATCGTGGCGTTCCGTCTTTGCCGAAGAAAACTACCAAGAAAAGGAAAAATATAGACAGACGGCAGAACATGAATTGGAATGTACGTCTTTGGATACCACCCACGCTGCGATGTCAACGTACAAGAAGGGACAAGCGAAATTCTTCCCTAACTCCGCTTACTGTCAGATGCTAACGCATTTCGTCGTCCTCCGAGAGTTGCATTTCGCAAGGCGCATATTCTGCCGGGTACACGTTGCAAACTTTTTCCACTCCTCTATGAAACAAATGAACTTAGTCAACAAGAAAATAGCGAAAAGTGCGTGGAATCTTCGAGTTCGTTAGATAACGCTCGAAAAGGTACGGGTTAAAAGACCTTGAATAATGGAATAGTAGATGTGCCGTCAGAAAACTGGCAGGTATTCGCTGCGTGCAATTAGTTGCGCGGCTGAAGAAAGTGGCATTGAGTTCCTGTCAGGCCTCCTGCAGCAGGCGTACACAGAATCATGCGTACAGAACCAACACGCGGGAAAACACGGTTGCATCCGGGAACCTTAGAGAAACCACACGATCGATCACCTCCGCACTACTCGTGACCAGAGAGTGCCGAGTTCGAGGCTAGCTCCGGTTTTTTCGTTGGGCATCGCCAACTAGGCGATGCTGTGTTGACGACCTGAAAATGTCCGAAAATCGAATAAAACGCAAATCGTTAAATCACCATGGAAGTTCTAATCTCAAAGCGAAGTTAGGTTTTTTTCCACAGCGACATTTAACTCTCCACTACCTGCTTGTTTATCGACGGCGGTTCCCGTAACTAGTCAGTGGCAGGGTATTACCACTCTTATCGTGGTGCTAGTTCTGAGGTTCGTGCACCCAAGATTTCCCCAGCCTTATGTTAACGCGGATCGAAAGTCACAGTGAGAAGACGGTGGATCTGTAAACAAACCTTATTTTTTATTTACTCATCGTTCACAAGTGGACTTCAACGCAACGATTAAAGGCGCTAGGGAGATGGACATGAGAGTACCTTCAGCACAACCGCACGGCAGCCACCAGATAGGATGACTGTCGACGGAAATTCCGGTTGAACTTCAGAATTCAAGCAAGCGTTAGCCTGGTTGGGCGGCATTCCCAACGGCAATAGCTAAAACATTGTTATCCTAGTGAATGTGGCCTACAATAGAAGAGATGGCGCGGATTAATGATACAGCTACGAGTAAGACTGCAATATCTACGCCAACACACTAACTTTGATGCTAGTGATTTGTAGTAAATTTACATTCACAAGGTAATGTGAACCGGCGAGGTGGTACTGGCAAGGCAACACTCACGACGCAGGGAGTTTGGAATTTTGGGACTTTGAAGGTGATCTCACTACACTCCACGCTACAGCGCTTTCAGAAAAATTACGTAGCACAATCTCTTTCTGTATAAAGCACCGGAATTAGAAGTGTCACTTCTGTTCAGGAAATAAGAAGACCGCTTTTACCAGCAGACCGTAAACGAAACAATGGCTCCAGATAGGCGGTAAACGGACACTTTGGGCAAAGTCAATCACCATTAACAACCCCGTACTGTCTGCGTTGCATTCGATAACCCTTAGGAGATCGAAGATGTAAGCTCGATGTTCTCATGTTCACAGTCAACACCAGGATATCCTGCCAAAATCAATGCTGACTTCTTGTCGGAGAGCAAGAAAGCACAAACACCGCTCGGTCAAAACCCTAATCCTGAGCAGTACGACGTCGCTGCAGCATAATGCTTCACGGGGTATTCCGATTTGCATACCTTCGACAACGTTATAGTTCAAAGGCACAACACTACCCAACGGAGGTTTTGTTCCCAGTAGACTTTCCTCTAGCGTCACGGATTGCGCTGTTCAGTCCGTCAGATGACCATCTGGCCCTGTACACTTAACTGCTAATGAAGTGACAGGACTAATGGAGGTTAGGCTGGTGAGCGCGCAGATGTCATCAGGGGTTCTCCGGACACTTGCAGCAAAAATGGATGCCGTCGCAGGTATCAGATGGTATTAAGAAAGCTTCAGGCGAAGACGGTTTGTAAACCAACCGAAGACACCTGTTAAACCATTCCATGACCAGAGACAACGTGGCGCTCAGTCAGCCCTCTTTAGGCGAATCGTCGGTCCAAAGTACTTGCAGACACCGCTCTTATGGGAGTCTGGTCAACCCTGACAAAAGTCAATTCCTAAACATCATCCTCCCAACGTGCACAAACTCACGATACCTACTTTAGAGGTGCATGTACACCAATTCACCCATGTTGAGACGAAAGCAGTCAGAGCAGTGGGAATTGGTGGAGCAATGAAACTTGATTTCATTTTTGCCGAAAATGAGTAACATCACAACTTCCCTATCGCGAGGTCGAAGTCTTAGGTTCTGAGATATTGTGCGCCAATAGAGTTGACGAATGAGTGGCGGCGACCGACGGTTCAAACGATACCTCAGCCTGACCGGCAGTGTAGTATGTGAGCCACCATCTGTCCGTCAATAAGTTCCAGATCTTTTACACAGCTATCTGTTTGGCAGACGTGCCCACTGCAGTCCAGTGTTGACAGCCTGGGATGTCACTCCCCCGAAAGCTCGCTTCTTTAACAGATTTTCCCACAGGCTGGGGAGCTCTATCATCCCACGCTGGGTATTATCTCATCGGGAAAAATGCAGCGATGTACGTTTTAGGGAGAGGGGTAAGATCCATCTCACCTGAACTTACTCCCTGCTGGCAGATGATTGTTTAAAGTATTTCGATTCAATATCGGGGGCCAGAGCCGTGGTAGATGAACTTCGGGCGATGCTGTGGCTGTGTGGGCTTAGACACACCAAGTGGGTCTCTAAGTGTAATGCAGCCATTGCTCATTTATCCAAAGCAGAAAAGTGTGTTGACTTCTGGTGTGTTCAACTCCATAGTTGTGACTACCAGTGAGCCCTAGACGTGAGATGGCATGTGGCAGATGACTGCTTCTGGTTTCAAATCAACCACCCTCACACCGGCTACACAAAAAGAGATATAATAAGTTGTGTGGCTTCACAATACGATACGTTCGGAATAGTGGCACCAATGGCATTGCCGGATCGCTGGCTGATAGAAGACCTTTGTCACAATGGCATTCGTTGGGACTCCGATACAAACGAGTATGATCGGATGCGCTGAGAAGGTTGGTTAAACATAGTAGGATTCATCGACAGCGTGGTAGTGCTCGGACGCAAGGTTTATGGATATACTTCAGCAAACCCGAGACTAGACGCACTCTCGCGGCTATCACGGAATCTAGCCCTAATTTTACACCGAACGAACTGATGCCAAGATATTCTAGTTGGACTAAGTTACTACGGTCCATCTCTGGGTTATCAGGTTATGTTATCTTTGTGTCAGTCGTGGTGTGCTCTAGACAAAGTGAGTCGTTCAGAGTGGGACCCCATCGTGCGTCCGAGATCAATGCCTCTTGTCTCAAACTGAGAAAGTTTGTGCAAGAGCGTGAGTTCTCCAAGGAACTTATGGTCCTGGAGGCGTCCACCATAAACCCTCGTAGAGTGGGTAAACTTGAAGAATTTCGGCCAGCTTTGATGGATGGAGCACTGTATCTTGGCAACAAAACCTGACCACATAATGGAGACAGTGCAAACCTGTTGATCGTTCTCTGTCACTGTGCCGTCACAAGCCTTTCGATGCGTCATTACCACGAATCCGAAGGGCACATGGATGCCTCGCATGTGCTTGCCAGCATTAAATGATGGTCTTGGATGTTAAAAGGTATGACCGTCGTTAAACGAGCAGTAGATGAGTAATGTCATTGTAAGAGTGATCATGCCATACAGTGCACTCAAATGATAGTGCCAATCCCATCGATGAGGGCGTCGACGAACGGTTACCCATTCAGGTACTGCGGGTGGATTATTTCGGTCCATTCAAGGTGCGTTCAAGTAAAGGCTTGGACTGTTTAAGCGCGATTCTTGCTCATTTGACTGACTCTAATCATTCTGTCAGTAAGAAGGACGCTTTTCAGATTGTTTATCGAGTGCCAAGGAATAGATCAAAAATGGTGAGATTCCGAATGTTGACCGTGGCCGAGGGCATCAGTACCCGATTACGCAGCCCTGACCTCTGTGCTCAGTAGACGTTCGTGCGGACACTCAATCTCATCTGGCCAACAATCAATGAAGCCCACAATTTGGCACAGTGATTGCGCAACTGATGACAAACACGCTGTCCATAACCTCTATTGACCATTTTTCTGACTCACTCCAGCTATTGTTTTCATATCTATTGCGTTGTAATTAGCCTGATGACAAAACGCAGAAAACAAGTATTGTTCGCTACTTTGTCGCTCTCAAGAAAAGACTGGTCAAACGTTATGGATGCGTGTTTACCCGTTTGCAGACTTGCGCCATTCACATAGAAGTCGTCCATTCCATATCCACAGACTCCTTTCTCACGACCTTCATACAATTTTTGGGAAGGCGGGGCAAGCCGGAGGCCATTTACAGGGACAACGAGTCAAACTTTTGTTGCAGCCGACTTAGAGCTAAAACGAAGGTTACGACATTTGGATCAATGTGCACTGACAGATAAGCTATCGAATCAACGGAGTGATTGGTATTTCAATCCTTCGGGTGCAAGTTATCGGGGCGGAGCTTGGGAAAGAATGCGTCAAGCAGTGAAGCGAGTGCTGTTGTCTGTGACATCACGAAAGGGAATGATTAAGGAGTCACTCAACACATACATGGTAGAAGTTGGGAGAATGGTCAACGGTAGGCCACTCGTGCCTGTACATGATGATCCGGATGATTCTCAGGCACTTCGTCACAGTAGCTTGTTCTTGTGGCGTTCCAATATAGGTCTAATTACAGATAAGTTGACACTGCGTGAACATTACACCAAGACCTGGAGACAAGCACAGCGCCTATCTTGAGTGTTTTGGAAACGATTACGGCGTGAGTATCCAATCCAGTTACAGATTACACTTAAGTGGGTGAAATCTTCTCGCGATCTTTAGCTAGGCCATATAGTTCTGCTTCACGAAAAGACCTCCAGGGGGTGTTTGGCTCCATGGTTTAATCACTGAGGTATTTCCTGGTGATGATGGACACGTACGACTGGTCTCAGTAAGAACATCAGATGACACTACAGTTAGAGCAAACGTCAGATCACTTTGCTTCCTGGAAGCGCCCGCAGAGTAACACCAGAGTTCTACGGGTAGGACAGAAGATACGGATCTTCCTACTGAACCGGTTGATCGCAGTTAGTCCTACAGCCACCTCGAGTATGAAAAACCAGCTGGTTTATGGGGCCCAATTTCCATTTTGTTAAGGTCTGTTGCATGATCTTCAAGATTGCCGTGTTTTGTTTGATTGGTGTTGAAAGATGGCACTATGTTTCATTATCTTCCTCAAATTTGAACGGCACTAATCGTTTTTATCCTTACACCGGCTGCTGCAACCGTTTCAGTCTGAGCGCTGTAAATTTATAAATGTCAAAATGAGGCATTCTTCCTTTATATTTTTTCTTGAGAAGCCCATAACCCTGATCATCTCTTGATGTGCAAACAGTCGTTTTGCTTTGACCCAACCAATGACCAGTTGCTTGAGTGAGCTACAATCCGGTTTATCGTCTCCATTACTGAGCGGTGCCTAGTTGTCAAATTTGTTGTACGGGCATATTCCTTGTTCAATTTCTGTGGAATTTTCACACTCCAGACGAGACATTTAATTTTCATGTGCATTGATTCAATTGATACCGTGTTAAATCCAGTTGTTACGTGCGCCTTCTCATTGACCGTTTCGAAGAGAGATTGTCTTCACCGTCTTTGGAAAATCAGAAAGGTATTTTTGGATCAACAGATCACGCGTACCTTGGTGTGAACTTGAATTGCCAGCGAACGATCCAGTATAGCACCTTAATAGTGGGAAACTCGCCAATGCGACCGTCTTCCCTTTTGAATTCGACTCGGTCGCCTAGCGATCCCAGAATTCATAGATGCTGGCTGCTTGCAGACGCGACTATTTCAAGTCCAGCTTGTTGACAGACGTTGCAATTAGATTGAGTGTTGTCCATCCAACTACTAGGCATCCGGGATTGACGGTGGCTAAATCTTTCTAGATAGGTACCAACATTCTCAATATGAGTTCACATTAGGG
>JTDE01003812.1:8251-45278 GCA_014338405.1 Paragonimus skrjabini miyazakii | reverse complement strand
TGGCTGCAACCGTGTTTTCCCGCTCGTTTGTTCTGTACGCATGATTCTGTGTCCGCCTGCAATGGGAGGCCTGATGTAAACTCACTGCCACTTTCTTCAGTCGGGTAACTAATTGCACGCAGCGAATGCTTGCTCTTTTCCTGACGACTCATCTACTATTCCATTCTTCAGGGCCGGTTACCCCGAACCTTTTCGAGCGTTGTTTAACAAACTCGAAGATTCCACGCACCTTTTGCTTGGCGCGCTTTTGAGTGTCGCCAATTGGGCTGTGGCCCATCAAGTGCTTCTTTTCTTTCACCCGTTGGTTGCTGCCGTTGGTCCCAGACTAAGCTAGAGCTAATTATTCATCATATTTCCAGACACTGCTGGAAATATACGGTTTGTTTCTGAACCCGGCTGCGTCCTCTAGTTCGATGCCTGTTGGGACGAAGTTTCGATTGCTCTTCAGGGAAGTCGTTTTGACTTGTTAGTGGCCCTGAAGAATGGAATAGTAGATGAGTCGTCAGGAAAAGAGCAAGCATTCGCTGCGTGCAATTAGTTACCCGACTGAAGAAAGTGGCAGTGAGTTTACATCAGGCCTCCCATTGCAGGCGGACACAGAATCATGCGTACAGAACAAACGAGCGGGAAAACACGGTTGCAGCCAGGATCCCTAGGGAAACTACGCAATTGCTGGTCACTAGACAATCCCGGAATTGCGAGAGGGTGCGGAATTCGCGAGTCCCAAACATTGCCTTGAAAGTCGCAATGTAATCCATTTTCTACAACTAAAGAATAAATAAATGCAAATAGTCAACAGATGAACCAAATAGAAAGATACGTTGAAAGTACTTCTAATATCCTTATATTAACATCGTCGCACGCATTCAACTACAACAGCAGCAGCCATACCAAATTTCCGAAAGGATTTATGATGAGCTCGTTCTTAAGTGGTGATCAGTTAAAACAATCAGGCATGAATCCGTGACGCAGATATCGAGGATTTCAATTTCCGCTCTAGGTACCAGGCAAAAAACGGTTTAGTCGGTCGAATAGTTTTCCCAATCACGACAGCTCAGAAAACCACTGTATACAGCTGGCATGCATAATTCGATAGTGATCCATTTTCCTCTCGGCGCACTTATTTCTGTTTATAGTCTTCCACGATCTACCACACTGGGCTGAAGAATAAAGAATTGCACCCACTGGAGGAGCCGTTCTCGTTCGCACTAGTACCGCTCCCCTAGAATGATTCTCAGCAGGGGCATCATGGAACACATGCGGGAAATGATGAGGAACTTGCATTCGATGTGTATGGGTTATATGCTAATCATTATTTTTGAATCCGTTGATTGGCATGTTGATTAGCATAATTTTCTGCATCCCGATAGATAATTGACTTTCTTGACATCAAATTGTGACTGATTGAAAAGTGTACTTCCCGTAATCGGCAGAAAACTTGAAGTCACTTTTCCGTACACCATATTGTGTGAACGCCACGCGACATCATTCTAGGTAGAAAAAATATAGTAGAAAAAATAGAGTGAACTTCTGAAAATTCTCGGTGATGGACTGGGACATGTCCTTCCTTACACCGTTTTATATACACCGAAAGTGGAAACAGCCATATCATGACGTCGTTTTCAAGCATTTCTGAGAACAATGCTTCGTCGAACAGTATCTACTCGACATCCTGCAAACAAGGAGAAATAGTAAAAATATCGTATAGACGAGGAAGCTGGAAACGTTATCGTACATATTTCACTAGCACATATGTCAGTAATCTTGTTGAAATGCAATGCAAATAATGTATGGTCGTGTACTTCCATCTCAAGAATATTTTCCAAACGCCGCAAAATTAAGCACTCTCAGGTTACAGGACGACATATTTCATCTCGAAAATAGCAATGACCGCGTTTGTAGGACTCGAAAAAGTTGGCTAATGCAGATAGTGGTAGAAAATGTTTTTATGATCAAACTAGTACCTCTGGAACTTATGCAATGTTTTCCAATTTTCTCATCAGCACTTTTTATTTACAGTTGATGAACTGTCAATACTTTGGTTGAAATCTTGATTTCAACGCTCCTAAAAATATTTTAAGGATAAGCATTCGCGCCAAAATTACCGGTTTCCTTTTGCACTAACCCTCGAACCAAATTCCTGAAAAAGTCATAATTGCCGGATTCAGTTATCACTGTTTAAAAACTACGAAATGCTTGTCACATCCCATCGCTGCGCAACGCTAAGGTTTCAGTCTACCTAAAGGCCACGGGAAAGTCCACAGCTGCCAGCAGGGTTTAGCTGTTTTGTCTACAACCCCATCATAACTTCTGCAGTCAAACCCATCGCGGTTATTCATTTGCGCTTGACCCCTCCAAACTGAGCAGAGTTTCAGTGATGTTAATAGGAACACTCCCGAATGTTCGCCATAATTTGAAGCACCGCATGTCTATTATACGCAGCCTTATTTATCTGCCGGATCACACGCGCTATCGTTGTGAGACCCAGTGACTGGAATTCACTCACGTGCTTACCAGCGCTTTGCACTGTTGCCAAACCTACCAATACAGCAGTAACATTTTGCCGCACGGCCTGGTTGTTGTCCCAATCCCGGCGGTCGATGGGGTGCATCTTGTCACGACGAGATTAAAAGGCAAAATTTGACGGAAACTGCGGAAACTTCCTCGCCAATCGAGAATTATGTATATGCGCTCCAGTGGAGTGAGAAAAAGAAGGAAAACAAAGGAAGATACAATCTACGAAACACCGGTTGTGGCCCGGAATCGTGCTGAATCTGGTAACAGTTGACTGTGAGTTTGACCAAAGTGTTTGTGCAACAAAAACGACAGTCGGTCAGGTTTATCTCGGTCGACCAAACAAAATGAACACTAACAACGTCTTCCCTGCACTGCCAGTTAGTCGCCTTCATTACCGTAGCGATTCGCTTGTTGCACAAAACAACCCTGACAGACTGCTTTCATCTCGATAGCTTGTTTCACGAAATCACCCACTCGTTAAACGTCCTTCGTGCATAAACTAAACGGGTACAAATTGCGAAGCCAATCAAACGCGAGCATTATTTTCGAAAATCTTACTTCAAACTCCCATCTGGAGTATTCTCAAATGTTGCTGAGTGGACCCGCATGAAGAAAAATGATGGCGATCCGAACAACTAGTGCCATCGATCGTAACGCGGCAGCTTACGAACTGGAAATAGCGATGGAGCAACCACTCCCGAAGGGTCGTATAAGGAAGCGACGCGTTTCATAAAAACCCTGCTGGTATAATACCTTTCCGGAAAGTGCACTTGAAACTGGGAATAATCAGTCATCGCGTTTTGCGTACTAACCAAGTCCTTTTGATACCCGAAACTATCTGGGTCTAAGTTAACCATTTTTTACAGTCAATTCTCTAAGGGCGAATGTTCAACAACCTCGAGGTTGTTAGATGTTCTTTTTACAGGACGAAACCCCTTCTATCGCAGGGCACAAAGTTTGTCTACAACAGGTAAGGCTTCCACAGTTGTTTCCGCTGATAACAAACAGTCATCCACATAGCGGTTTTCCTTCATGGTGAAGTCATTAAATCTAGTCATTGGTCATCAGCTGTCTGTTTAAGTGCGAAATGTGCGCAGAGCAGTGAGGAATCAATACAAGTAGTGTAGACTATCAATCCATACACTTCGTGGGGTCCTTCTGGAGAACGTAAACTTCACCGCAGGAAACCTAAGGCCCACTTGTAACTTTTCAGAACCTGAACCTGCGAAAACATGCCTTCAATATATGTCACGATGGCTACTGTAAGCTTACGGAGGCGGGGTGCACATTAGTAAAACTATTGGTCAAATAAGGCCATTACAGTAGTGCATGGCTGAGAGGTACTGTTAGATACTCGGAACCTTATCCGGCTTATTAGGGGGATGCACTGGGTGGTTTGGTAGATACCATCGGCGGGCGCAATTAACGCTTTGGGAAGAAACCTCTCTCACATAGCTTTCGTTGATGTGGCTGAAGGCATAACGGCTGCACACTTCAAGTTTAATGTAGCATCTCCAAGTAGCACTTGCTTGCGTGAGAGAAAACGTCACTCGGTTATCGCAAGATTGTCAGGTAGTCGGTTCATTCGTGCCCACACCGGTATTATTACTTCGTAATGACCATCCGAAAGAGGTAGATCAGCTTCCGCTTTCTATAGAGCTTTGTTATCTTTAATTGATAGGACCTTTTTGCAGAATGACCTGCTTAAGTATTTTCTGCTCAAACACTTCTCAAATCTTATCTCCCAAAGACATTATCCGAGCACCCTCATGGTTTGCACACTTGGGCATCCCAGATATAGCACGAATTGCACCCTGGAGTTTCACTGTTCTAACGGCGTACGGTTCATGTTTCAATGCCCGATGGTCGCTGGGGACGTTGCACTCAGTGAGGGACCCTATGCCTTTGTCTGAGATGTCAGCGGAGTCAAGTCTTGTTAGGTGAGTTCACTTTTGCAACTTCATCAGAAGTGGCCTTTCGACCTCTGCAACTGGTAGTTTATCGACAGTGCGGGTTGACTCCATAGAAATGGCGTTCGCCCTTCTCAGAGAGTGAACTTCAAATATCACTCGGTGACACGGCATGCAGAGTGCGCAGCGGGAGTAGACGGGGATTATTCGGTAGATCAAGCTTGCGAACCATTTTCTTGTCCATCAAGGTGGAATATGAGCCATCGTCCACGAATTCATACGTCTCTTTAGAGCACGTTTGGCCCGCCAATTGAACAGATACAAAGCACAAAAGAACACACTTTGGACTAGTAGAAGTTGCACGACACTGTACAGCCCCATCATTTTTCCCGCACTCAAGTGGTGATACGACGTCAACTGCCGGAATGTGGTTAAATATACCGCAATCGGACATTAAACGCTCAACGACGACTCCACATTGCCAGGCCATGTGAATGGCCTTCATACGAATAAAACACCGTGTGTTGGATGTAACTGTATTCCGATGTTGTTCTAACGATTGAGCAACTAGGCGTATATAGTCTACACAGTCGCGGACATCACTGCACAGGAAACAACGAACAAGCTAGTTATTTGAGCAGATGGCCGCCACGATAGAATGGCATCTGGACTTCTTAATGTAAGTCGCATCCGAAAGGCTAAGAGTAATGGACGTCGGATTGGACGACCTAACTGGTTGGCCATATTATTCACTGGCTGCAGATATTTTTTTCTCAATGAAGATGAATAAATCGCGGGGAGAGGACTCTCTTCTGCAGGTCATCGCGTTGTCAGCTATATCAGCTCATCTTTCTTGTAAGCTCGTGGGCCATTCTTCAACGAACCAGAATAGCATTGTATGTCTATTCAACACCCCCACCACCTACCTCATTGAGATAATGTAATCCTGAAGTACTCGACAAAGAACCGTCAAACATTTCATGCGTTACGGAGTGAACGATTGGGTGTCGGTTAGCCCTACCGACTAGCGAGTAGGCCTATAGCCTTTATGCCTTGTCGATTCTTCCAAAAGTACACGGTGCTTTATGGATTTCTTTGCCTTGAAACGGCATTAATAAATCACATATGGAAGCTTTTGGCCATCATCATTTAATCTATTCGTCACATAGCTTAGGAAATTTCTTAGAAGCTCACAAAATCCTCTTGGCGATCCACCAAACTGTTTGACCTCGAGCAAGGGTAGACTTACAGCGAAAAGTGGCGAATGGAGCGGTTATCACAGCGCCCTGACAACGTTACTTACCTGGCCGGATTGATTTGATGATTAGGAGTTCCCCACTTCGTTGAGCTCCTTTGGTTTTGTACGAACTACTTTTCGTCGAGGGCACCCAAAAATCAGTGATTAAGCTCAGGCCTTCTTCTTTGCAGCCTATACTCCTCTATTGTAGGTAACAGTTTTCACGCTTCAGTCGTGCTTGAGTGCTGAGAGAGTAGAAAATTCCGGTGGAACACACGTTTATTCAGCCCTTTCAGCCTTCTTTTAAACCTCTGTCCTTGAAACAGATTCCTGGAAAGCTTTCGAAACCCCAAGCATACTCTGAGTATAAGCAGCAACATAAATATCATTAATCCCAACTTGATTCTTGGGAGCATAAAAATTAGTATTAAGTAAATCGATAGGATTAGAAGAATAACGACTATCACAGGGTAACTGGCTGCTTGATAGTCCAGAGGTTGAGATTGGGGGTAACGTAGAGGGGCAGCACACGTTCCATCAGCAGGCGAACGTTTGACATATCACGACCCATTCGCGGGACGCTGAGGTATGCAACACTACTCGAAACTGCAGTGCGAGGGGCCGACGTGCTTATGTTCGTAGGACCATCAGATACGACGGCTTCTTTAGCCTGAATTCTCTTGGGGTTTCGTTGAACGTCCACTCAATAAATGCACAGGGCTGAATACTTTGAAAAATTCCAGTTTGCTAATGCCTTGAAATCTCGTACTTCATGTACTGTTGAGTCGCTCCTAGCGACTTAGGTTAATTCTCCCAGTTACGCGTAATCCACAAATCCAGTGACGCATATTCAGATGGTTGGGTTAACAGGACTATCTTCCAAGTTCAAAACACGTCGAGGAAGGGAATCTAAAGGATTGGAGTTTATAGGTACTGTTGCAAAAAATTACAGTAAAAGCGTGCTCTCACCTTGAAGGTAGATTAATGGGATATACAAACTATCCAGCGGAAAATGCTCTCAAAATGGAGCAACCAAGCACGGGTCCGCCAATCGCCATCAGTCAACGGGAAGTAAACTCATTAAAACAACCGGGTTCAGATGAATGTGAAGGTGAGTGGAACAGTACCAAGAGAGATGTTTAATGGACAAGCAATGATGTTTGTGAAAAAAAGATAAAACAGCAGCAGACATTGAAATAACGCTCTTGCAAGCGAAAATATTCGACAAGGATGGCGCAGCATTCCATCTCATTTGGTGGGGCATGTCAATTTGGACATGTACTGTACGGAGTACTAGGTGGTAGCGCGTCCAGTTAAACCTAAATTCCCCACTCTTTGCTTACTCCGCTCTACAACAAACAACCGATGATTGTCACCAGGCAGTTCTTGAAGCAGATTTGTTGTCAGCTTTTGAAAAGAGGTGTCCGGCTGATGAAGTGGGCCATGAACCGTAGGAAGGTGTTCAACGTCATTCCCCTCAGGTTACACCGATCGTTTGTGTGAGGTTCAGGCCAAACTCTTGCCACTTGGACGTACCCCGCGATAGGGTATAGAAACTGATTGTTTTGTGCTGAGTTTCTACCTACCAGACAAACTGATCAACGAATGAGGCCCGTTACCATTTCCGTCCAATTTATACGACCCCTCAGGGTCACTATCGGAGAACCGCTTACTGCAAGCACTGTGTCAAGAAGGTTTCGGCTGGGATGAACCTGTTAATGCTGATAACCAACGTAATTGTGCAGATTGGTTCGGTGACCTGCGCAATCTTAGTGATTTGCATCTACGTCGACATGTTCAACCTGGTGAAACTGGCGATCCAAAGAGCCAGCAACTGCACATCTTTTGTGATGCTTCGGAAGTTGGTTATGGCACTTCGGCTTGTGTGTTCTCCTGCACGGCAAACGCAGAGCGACATCCATCATAGTTGCGTTATGAGCCCAGATTAACTTCGCCGGGAGCCATTTCTTTTTCCCTATTGGAATTGGTTGCTGCTGCTCTGGTGATTCGTATTTGCGAACTTTTGTCTACTAATCTGGAGTCAACGTTCCAACGTGTATATTTGTAGGCAGACTTCATGACTGTTTATTATATTGTCAGTGTCCCTATTAAATTCAGTGCGTTTGTTGCAGATCGAATAACTACTATACACAATTCGGCATCCCCTGATAACTGGCGAAACGTGAGGTCGAGAGACAATTCAGCAGATAAGGCTTCTCGTACAGTACATAACCACGAGATAGTAGAGGTCTTGCTACCAGGATTCGCACTTCTACCACAACTGGCTATGGCTTGATTAAAATGTTGGCTGCCGTAAGCGAGCGTAGCCTAGTGGACATGAAATGATCATCGGTGCGGGTGCGGGTGCATGTAATCAAAGCGACCGAGGTCTCTGTCTTGGGTGCTCGGATTTCCCAGCTGATAAAAAGTTTCTGAATACTATAGCCTTGTCGTGCAAATAAAGATCATATTAACCTTCCGTGGAGCACAGACAAAATGGCGTTACGGTTAATAGAAGTCAATTGAAATTGAGCTAATTCCAATCTATTGAGAAAGAGATAATCTGTCTTGCTCAGTGCGACGGATATCACTATGATTTGCCCCCATTGAGGAGGTTTCAGAAGTTTGGACAAACTGTTCAGTTGTCAAAGTGAAGTCTACTTCGTAAGTTAAACCCCAGTCGGATTGGTGTGGTGATGCGCATGAGTGGACGGCTGACGCCAGCTAAATTGAACCTTCAGCCGAAAAGCCTGGTAGTCCTTCCCAAGCGCCATCATGCGACGGACTAGGTCGCCAACTGTCGCCATATGCTTGAGGTAAATCGTGGACTGTCTCAAGTTCCTTCGTTAGCACGGCCACGATTTTCGATTAATCAGGAGTCATCCACTGTTACACGTGTCATCAGAGCATGTTTTCACCGTTGTCGTCTTAACACTCCGTGGGTAAGCAAATAATGGCCCTCACACCGCCCGTTTGGTTTCAAAGGGATGTGGTCACGACTTTCAGGCGCCATGAGCAGGATTGCGATTTCAGTGTTCTTCGTGGCCAGCAAACTATCCACAGGACTATTGGGGGTAACCACCTATCAACTGCTGACCAAGGCGCCGTGCTTCGAAAACCTCTGTGTATCTCATCGGCCGAGGCCGCCAGGACACCGAACGGGTGTGATGGCAACACATATAATAGTTCCTGTGTATACTCAGCCAGTTGTTGCATCTACAACTCTTGCGAAAGAGATCTTGGCAATTGTGATTTGCCCACTGCATGCCACATGTCTTGAGGAAGAACTGATGGTTTCTTGCCACCCGACTGTAACCGGTGGAACAGTTGTTTGAAACGCATTCTCTCAGACGGCTATGTTTCTTCAGGAACAGCCTGCTTAGCCGGACCATAACGATTAGTTGTTGAGTCAGGTAAGATATCGCCGACGAGGTTCAGCAGATCGCGAGAGCAGGCGAACAATAAAACGAAACGAAAACGCAGCGGAATGGCAGGCGTGAGTTGTACGTTCGAATGCGCGGGGTACCTCTCGGTCTATGTGGTGGTTAGGAATACGTAATTGTAGTCGAAAATGTACTTAGCTCAAACCCACAGCCAATCTCTACGCAAGATTAGTAACACAGTACACTATCCAACGAAACCGTATTGTACTCAGTATCCGTATAACGTGATACTTCACGCAGTGAAACAGTAATAGTACACAATGGTCAGTTATAATCTCTGCAGTCTCCCTACTCAGTCACACAAACGCTCAAACATATAAAAGTTTGAAACAAGAAGGGTGCCAATGGCAATCGGGAGTCTAACGTAGGCAGCAATAAACAAACAGGGTAACTACAGTATCTCCGATCCATCAATGCTTTTCGTTGTGGAATAGCAGGATAAGAAAGGGAGACGGTATACGACACGAGGAGTAAGCGAAAATGGGCGAATGTTAACTGAACCAATCAGTAACACCAGCGATATGCTGAAGGGGGCGCAAACGGTATGAATTTGGATGCTTAAAGGGCCAGTGAATCAGTAATAACATTCGGACCACACTGACGGCAGAATAAATACCCACAGAATTCGAATTAAACGCTGAAGTCACTGAAACAAACTAATATAACCCGCGTGTGCGCCAACAGTAACGAGGTGAAATCGATTCATTTTCCATTTGTAATATGCTGCGAAACACAGCTTGCTGATTAGTGAAGCTTTTATTGCTGGAAACGCTGAAGTCGGTGTTTGAAGTGTTACCTGGCGCGCAATTTGGTCGCGTTTCTGAAGCACTGTGGTAGTTATGGTTGGTGCCGCGAACTTTTTTCTTTTAATGTTTGCAATATTTTCTAGGGCAGGGTTAGAACGAAGACTGTAAAGAAAGCTTCAAGGGTCATTATTGAGCAGTTCTACAGCCGGCTCACCCGTGATTTTCACACTAATAAGAGAGTCTGCCAAGACATAGCGTGCATCAACTCTAAGCGATTACGTAATAAAATCGCCGGCTATGTTACGCATTTGATGAAGCGTTTAGAAACGGGTAATGTTCGGGGCATCAGTGTAAAAATGCAAGAGGAGGAAAGAGAACGTCGGGATAACTATCAGCCAGAAGTGTCAATGTTCGACCAACTTAGTGCAGAGTTGGATCCGGTTACACAAGAGATGCTACAAAATATGGTAATTCCCGCTTTATTTTATCATAAATTTGTACAGAATATCCCCCATGCGAAGAATTTGAGGACTATTCAGCCCATTGTGAAGGTCTAACTGTTTGTGAATATAATCTGCAGTACGGATCCAATTTGAGGTTTACTTTTTCTATACTGGTTGTGGGTTTCTGTTGTTACGATAAGTGTGAGTCGTACATGGTTCTTTGTTTGAAACGTTGACCTTTCACCTAAGAACTCGTTTATAAACGACATAGGTCATGGGTGGCTGTATGGTGCCATAACATTCATTTACGCTGATTTTACAGAACTACTTACTGTTGTGGCTGTTTGCTTTTTGGCATCTTCCGCTCGTCTAACCCGGGCTAGTTGTTGATTGCCTACATTGTGAACAGTTCACAATCGACCATCAGTGAAACTTCCTTTACTTACCTGGCTCAACAAACTCATTTGTTTCGTTATGCTTACCAACGAAGACCAAGGCGATTGACGTTCGCTTGGAATGTTACGTGCATGCTGGTGAGCCTTCCGCCTTTGACAGTTTGACGAAACAAATGTATGGAGGTTCCAGTGTGGGCGCCTCATTGAATGTGAGAGCATACCCACTGTAAAAGTTGATAGCTGTTCAGTCCACATACGACCACCGTCTGGTTATTTGAGTTGGTCTTCCCTGTATAAAATCACTCTAGTAAGAAGTCAGTCCCATTACTTTTCCGGTTCAGTGATGCGGCACTTTAGAGCGACAATAAGACCTTTGGTCTGTGCCAATTGCAATCTGGTACATTCCGGGTTCGACCTGTTTCTGTGCTTCTCAGCGTCACTCGACTGCAAACGTTTTCGTATCCAGATTGTTTTGTGTTGTTAATGATTGGGCGTATGCATCAAAGGTCACTTGTATTACGTCTGTCGGGACGTTAGTAGCAGTAGCGGATTGCCAAGAGTGCAAGTCTCGACGAAGCCAGTGCGTGTTTCTTATGTGGGATCCTTCCGTACTAGGTGCCACATGCCACCCCGACCGTCTTGTCCTGGAGTGCATTATTACCGGTGGCCGTCATTTCTGTTTACTTTATACCAAGGGCTTTGAACAATAGTCACTTGCTATCTCACTGTTTTCCACCACCTGAATTAAACCCATCGACGTTTGGAGGGATCTTCGGAGGTTTAGGTCAACTGTGTATCGTATATTTGTTCATTACTACCCACTCATCTGCAACACCTGGGTTTTTGTTGTAGTGTCTTGTCATTATCACAGTATCTGACCAATATCAGACGCCATAGATTGCCAGTGAGTCATAGGGATCTTTGCACGTCTGTAAAAGCATCCATCAGTCCTTGACTAGACACATCAGACCAAAGTCAGTAGCGTCTGTCGTGATATTACTATCTCCCGAGTTTGCTGACGAATAGTGGCTTCCCTACTACTTTTGTCGTTGTTAGATGCAGTACTGTGCTAATCAGGGGCGTCAATGTGAAATGAGCGTTCCAGTGTAATACATTTGCTCAAAATCAACAGTTAGCTACAAATGTCTCATGTGATTGTTCAGTTTCTTCATGAACGAAACTGTAGGACTGTCTGCAGCACCCACAGAGTCTAGGCGCCAACGTCTTGCTGGGCATGGGGGGTTACCAATGTGCATTGTGCTGTTAGCAGGGGTTTGTTGCTTCTCGATTTCTACGAGACTATCAATTTTAAATGGTATTTTCCGTTCAGCTCAACTGTACGACGTGCTTTGCTCCAAGACTGGCGGAGATCTCTGACTGGACAATGAGGATGTTTGGGTTGTTAATTATTTCACGTACTTAAGATGTTGGACACGAGTAGTGACATCCGAACGTCACTGTTGAGAGCGGCGGCCCGAGCCACAGTACCTTTTGGTCAGGCTCATGGGTGTTATGATGCTGATGCTTCTAGGACCGGTCGGTCTTAGTTAATGTTTCATTCGACCCAAGGGTTGTTTCGTAATACCACAGTTAAAACAATTTTGGTTTATGGCTGCTAATCGTCAAGACTGTTGAGTTTATCGAGCTCTGTGGTGGTTGACGTCCACGTACATTCGTTCAGTCACAAATATTGGTGTTCGAACATGACCAAACCTCTTCGCCTACTCTAACTCTGTAAGATACAGATGTGTGGGTCATGTCCTGAGTATACCAACCCATCGTTCACCATGCTGTGCATTTTGACGACAAGTAGAGGATGGTCAATTCCCGGGAAAAAAAGTCGTTGATAAGTTATACGTTACGAGGTGTGTTCGACTCGTGATCCGCCTGGACACTGACTGGGGCCAGGAAATATGGCGTTTGTTCTCATTCTGTGACGTAATTGTCGCCGTCGACTGACGTCGATTAAACTGGGGCAAGTAGTAAGGCAGTGCCAAGCCTGCTTACTTGCCTGCAGTTTTGTTGGTCGTTTGAACATGGCTCTATCGCACTGTTCATCCTGAATGTCGATGTCTATTTTTCTCTTCGTGGCTGTATATTATGATCGTCCGTTTGAACTACACACTTTGTTGTCGCTTATATGAAATAGCGTTTCTATTGGCCTTAATTCAAACATATGCGGATTTCTGACAAATGCTTCGAGATTTTCCCTTGGTTAATTGCTCTCTTTTCAGCAGGAACATTAAGTACAAACAGTTGAAACCAGCGACCGCAAACCTGAAATCAGGTGATCGGACCTTCTGTAGCAGACCGTAGCCTGACTGTTGAGGGGTTAACCCACCACTGGCGTTCCTGGTTAGTGTTTTTTATTCGAAGATGGGGCACGTCTCTCGAATCAATTCTTTTGTCTTCAGCCTGTGTAGACGTTGCACATGTGTGAACACTTCATAATCTGTATTGATGCTGAAATTGCTCTGAGCATCTAAACTGCAAAGGCACTTTATACAACCGTTTGTATTGCTAGACTGAAAGACTTCGTTGGACGGAACGCTGCGCCCGTTATCATAGTCTATACTCTTGTTGGTTAATTCAGGTGCTGCCGACCATTTAGACGGTATATGCCATGCGAACATTTCGACGAAATTGGGTACAGTATGCAGTTAGATTTTGGACTTATTTTGCACATCTTACTTCAGGCATGTAAGTGAACTCTTCAGGTCGCTACAATGAGGCTAATTTCTAGTGGCTTCTACGTGCAGTTTCTGGCGTTCAACACCAGGGAGCTTGCAACCTGACACCATGGTGAGAATTGGGGTATTGCTGTCTCCACTTCATTAATTGCACTTACTTCACAAGTTAATCGGCCAAGCGTCGTTCACGTTCACGCCAACGATCCCGGTAATCTGCAGTTTTTACTGGCGCCTCCAACCGTAAACTTCTAATCATGAAGGTCACAACCCGAGGGCGATCTACGGATGGTTTTCCCCGTTTCCCTACGTTGGTTCGTCGTTTGCACTCTTCGCCAATCTTAACGTGATAGACGGTTACCTGATATCTTTATTAAACAACCCAACCACTTAAGTTTGTGCATCCTTAAAGGTTGACTAACCCGGACTATCTGCTTCCTAAACTCGCTGCTCGCAATTGGTGGTAATACTCAATGGCCGGATGTCTGTAGGCAAGCTTTGTCCTATACTCCTAGCAGCTACATATCACAGCCGCAGAGTAGCACCGCTTCCACAGTCACCCTATTTGTACGTTCCTTCAGCTTTAGGTATGTGCTTCTGCCAACTGCGGTGATCCAGCTTAGCTAAGATCGCATTAGTTTTGTTGCACGGCACTCTTTCATGTATTAGGCCTGCGCCCGTGCTGATGCAGTTTCGTAAGGACAGACCGATGGAAATCCTCCATTGTTCAACGTGAAGTCAATGTAATCACAACAGCCTTACTGGGGCACTTTAACGCTGCAAAGTACGACCAAAAGTACTTAGCAGAGGGTGAAATGTTGCTTAAGGTTATCTGTCTGTTAATGGTTGGGTGACATCTTGTAGTATGAACAGTCATGGTTCCAAGAGAAAAGAGGTCTACACCGCCGCTCTGTTAGTGTCGTATACCGTTCCCTGGTATTTTGCTGAACGTTCAACGGGTACTACTCTATGTGTCTATGTATCACACGCGATGTTCATTTCCCCGTCAGGTGTGGACTGGGATTAAACATACGAACTTGCGCTGAATCCCCTGCCATTGGGTTTCCAGTTCCGGCTATCTCGATTGCTCCTGTTTAGTCCTGGGCATTTTGACAGTGTTTAGCTGTCCTGGCTTAATCCGTCAAGTGGTTGCTGTTTATCTTGTTTATATTTTGAACAGGTGTTCTACAACTTTTAGCTGTGGTCTTAAGGATAGTTGATCTTAAATGCCATATATGAGTTCTGGCCATGCGTTTTATGTCGTGTGCTCTGTTGGTACTTACGTGTCAGCTAAGTTATCTGGGCCTCAAGTGATCAGCGCTTGACATCAAAACGCATTTGGAATCCAATGCATAAAGGTTGTAGTCGCTAGTCGCTCGGCTTCTGTTCGATCCCTCAAAATCGCTGATGCTGGCCAAAATATGTCTTATCCGTTGATAGATATGTGTCAGTTCTCCCTGTTACTTGTATGATACTCGGGGATGAGACAGACTGCCCCGCTCTGTTGACAAAGCTTTTATCACCCATCTAAGCATAGGGATGCTGAATTTCAAATGCGCTTGAAGACAGCAGCCTGTCAGTGATTCTCGTTGTCATTCGGAACTCCGGCTTGGGAACTTCGAACAACAGCTTACCTGACCTTCGCCGTTGCCCATGCTCTCAGAGTTCCCAAGTGAGTCTTGGTATCTGGATGTACTTAATTCGATCTATATAGAAATTCTGACCTCGGGTTAATGGAACATCACCATAAAACCCTGCTTAACTATTCTCCATCTACATCTTTTGAAAGATAGGGGCCTATTTCAGTGAGGCACTGACAGCATTGCTCCAGCAGTTGCGTTATCGACATCTTTTCGAGTGACCGGTGTTTGACTCACCCCCGTACCAATGTTCAAGATGAGCCAGTGTAGTAACTATCGATGCTTTGTCCCAGTTGTTTCCTGCGTATTGTGTTCCTGTACAGACCAGACTTAACACACCCGCGGCATCTCCACATGAAGTGGATCGTGTTCTACCACGGTTTCCTTGCTCACAATTGCGTGTGCTCTCGAAACTTAATATAAAAAGCTAAATGTTTGACTAGATGTGTACATGAAGTTCTCCGTCGTTTTCAAAACAGGCTATCGCCACTGTTGGATTTCTCTGGAGACTGGTCATCTGTCTTCGCACATCAAGTTAGATGTGACGGTCTCAGCTTTTTGTTCAACTTTTACATTTTACGCTATTTTACAGGACGCTCCAGTGGACTGTGAACAGGGATGTAGAATTTCTCCCAGGTACTAGACTTCAATAATTGAGTAATGCAGACTTTATCGTTGTCATCTGCGGCGCCTTCTGCTTGGTTCGAGATGTTCAGTAGTTAAATTACAAGTTTTTGTGACAGCTGGTGAAATTTTATGGTTGTTCTGGCAATGCTGGATGGCAGCAATACCAAATCAAACGTCTTAACCGCTTGTTTGAGTCCAATGACCTCGGCTGCATCCGCGTAGATCAGGACAGCCTAAGATTATCCAGTCCATACGTTACTTCGTATGTTTCATGACGGCAGACTTATTGTGCGCAGGCTGGAAGTCTGTTTCATTGTTAACGATGGACTGTCGCAGATAGTTGAGTTCACTGACTTAATGAGTTGAGCTAAAGTTTGGGAATGGGGCCGTTTGCCAATCGCTATCTGTAATGTCGAGTGTACACTGCATTCGTGCGGATGGCATTACATGACAGCGTAGGCTAATCATTCTAAACCGAGGGCACTAGTAGAATGGCGTCTCGTGCCACAAGGGTGCCATATTATCCACGGATACTTGTCAAAGCTGGAAACGATGATGTGAGTGCCGGTTCAGCAGTGACAAGGTTCTTTTGGATAGACAAATGATGCGTCCGTTAAGCATAATAACATCGCTTCATGGCCTCCGTTTTTATATGCTTTGTTCGTGTGCACCGGGTGCTTGCGCACGCCCTGGGTTCATAAAACTAGAACGTCAACGTGTATGGCTTTGTTTGCACGAGGTCTATGTGAGTGTTAGTTTCCGTAAATAATGTTACATGGTCACCTCGTTTACAAAGTCCACAATCAACTCGATGCGACCTTACTGTCATGCTACCGGGCGTATGGCTGAAAAACTGTTAATTAGTTAAAACAGCGTTCATTTTTTAGATTGTTTATCATCGTTTGCTTAGTTTTTGCAGCTGTGAAAATTTCGGCTGAATAACTATTCATCTGGCGGCTTCCAAAAATTAGTGTGTAGCCAGCCCAGTTTAGATCGCTCTTGAGTGGATTGAAGCGCTAAAGAGTAGTAGGCATCTGTTGCGTATGGTGAGTCACGTTGGTGAAGATCGTATCGTCTGTTGAGCTTTGGGGACTCCTATGACAAGCGCGTATGGAAATATTCGCATTCCCAAATACGAACTCCATTCGACGGTGCGGCCGATTATCTGTTCTGCGGGTACCATGTAGAATGATAGATGGACGCTCTAACTAAGCAGCAACTAAGAACAAGGCAGTTACCGTAGCTTCCAATCGTCTGTGAACCCATTCAATTAGTTTGTTTGAAGCCGGGTGGTGGGCTGTTGTGTGGAGATGGTCGCCACCTAGCAAACTGTTCAGCGCTGAAAACAAGGCTTATGTGAACTGAGATCCATGGTCAGTGACCGGAACATCGGGGGAAAATATTCACGCTCAACACAAATTTTAGCAACATGTCCTGAGGAAGTATTGCTTATCAGAACAGCATGAGACCACTTAATGCATCGGTCTGCATACGTCAATGAGTGAAACAACTGAGTGGAGGTATTGGCCCAAGTTTAATATGAACATGTTTAACACGGGCATCCGACGGTGCGAAGTTATCCGGTGTGTTTACTGTGGCGATGGATAATTCTCTTTTGTTACAACTGGCGTTATTTCAACCAAGAACGACCTTTTGTTCGAAGCTTAGAGTGTACAACACTTTCAGTAGGTAGGTAGAACTGGTGCTCTGATGGGACGCAAGTGAACTGATTACACGATTGATGATCTCACGGAACTAGTAGCGGAGACGTTGATTGCAACGGCAGATATTAAACGAGTCTAACTGTTATTAACACAACTCCAATTCATTGACAATAGCGGGATTGAATCACTGTCTTAAGTTTTCATTTCGGGCGCTTGAGAAAGACTCGGACCTTAACTCCTGCTTATTTCTTGCAACTTCTTACTTAGAGTCTTTCGAAGTTTGTATGCATTCCTGTGCTCCTTTTTTGTCACAACTGCTGCTTAAGCTAGAACACTGCAACGGAATCGATATTTCACCGAGTCTAGTGAGGTGCGATTCTGTATATGTATGTGACATCGCATACTTGCATTCTATCTCGGTGAGGCAGAAATTCCAGTCGAGCCCATGCTTCCGTAAATAGTTTGCTTTACGGGACCATGCACAATCACCCGGGTGCTGATTTTGGTAGCGTACTTGAGTGTTCCACGGTCCACATAATTTCACTTGTAGCGTAACAGTAGAAAGGGGCATCATTCAATTAGATGAAACGCTTATGCGAATATAAAAACGTCAAGGCAGTTGCGGAGGTTACCGAATAGCCGTTCGAGTTTGTTTCAGACGAAGGCTAAAAGTACTGAAGCTCAGCGAACATGATAGTAGCGTTACTCTTTGTTGGCTACTATACTGAGTTTCACAGCCGTAAATGATTAGGTTCTCGAATGGCCATCCGTTTTCAGATTGCTTTTATTTTCTGACCGGTGAGATGGTTGTGTGCATTTAGCTACAACAACAGGTTGCAATTCAACTTTTCACTTGCAGTGAATAATTGGAGAAGTGTGTTGATTGCTTGCCAAAATGGGGTCAGTTGTATTTATTTAACGTACATAAAACTTAGGAAACACGCTGTGAGTGCGCACATCATGGTTTGTTCAGCATTTGCACGGTCTAATAGGATTAGTTCCGGTTGATCTAGAAAACAAACTTGTGGTTTTAATTCTTAACGAGCTGTCAGTTGGAGGAGGTAGGGTGACTAAATAGCTCGTTCTAAGAACCTAAGGACCAGTTTTTTCCTAAAAAAAGACTGGGGGAATGCGGTATAACTACATGTACCTACTACCTACCTACCGCCCGCCGTGCTATATAATCACGATCTCAAATCAGGAATGCCTAGTATTACTACTGCCGTCTGCGTGCTGAGTTATTCTGGTTTGATGACTTGCTTTTCAAGCATCCAAGGTGGCACTCTTGCCTCTATTGCTTGTAATTCGTAGAAGGTCCAGCGGTCTTTAATGATTTATCTGATATAGAACATGCCTGTTCCTACTGCATAAAAATTGGTCTCCCTGACCTGTATGTGCGACTGCATGTGACGTCCTGTTTTGCCACTGACAAACTAAAGATAAGAGAAAGTGGTAATGGACGAATAATGTCACTGTCTGGAGGGACGATGACTTATACCTCCCGGTGGTGTGTGCCGTGGGATTGCGTTGACTCAAGGCACACCACCCCGAGTCCCTTACTCAAAGGTCTGACCTGTGGAACAACAGGGAATATGGTTTTCTTGGGAGACTCTACCCGGAGCCACTGACTTAAGAATGAATTGTTTGGTAGTAAGTGGTTTGGCTAGCTTGCAGGCGCAATGAGTAAGACACTAATGTTTGAGTCTGGTCACAGCTGCGCGTGGAAGACGTTTTCGGAGCTACTTCAGACTGTTGCATGATACCGAAGGCTTTTCAAGCGTAATGGATGTTAAGCCGTTAGTTATGATCAACCGTTCGACGACCAGGATGCCCTTTTGCTTTATGGTAGTCTTTGTAGCTCCCTTCTTTTCTCGGAAGACAGTGGTGCCGCAACTATAAAAATTGTTCTGTTTGCCTGTAAGATTGTGCCCCACAGCCTAAGCTTTCCTACGCGGTCAGTAGTGCGACATGCAACCCTATAAGTAGAAAATTCTATTCGTCTGACTGCTTTTCTCTGGACCGTCTGACATGGCTGTTATATCTGGAAAGACTGAAATCCTAGTCAACGTAGCCCCCCCCCCCCCCCGCTCAATGCAATGCACAAACGTGACCACCACATCCAGGTGGCAGAGTAGGTCAACCGTTCACTATAATACATGTCCGCACCATTTTGGACGTCGAAGACCTTCCAGTGGACATGTAGTAAAATCAACTGGGCACATCTGCGTATATTGTCTCGCCTGGTCTATTTTCCCCCAACGATTCTGTTAGAATATCAAATGTTCGTCGTACTACCAGGAGCCCCATATCTATCACATTAAAACAACTGACAGTTTCCGATAATCAGACTTCATTACAGCCGTTCAAGCAGTTTCACATATGTACTCAGCAAACGCCACAAAGTGAAGGCCGATGATGGTAACAACAATGATAGATAAAACTCAGTGGGAACAAGTTGTTGCACTGGGAGCGCGTTGCCTTCGACTACTTACCAACCATATGTCAGTGTTGCTGCTAAAGCCCCAGTTCAAAAGCTGACAACGCCCTACAGAACCGAGCCCTAGTTAAAATCGTCGACACTCGAACCACGTCAGTCCCTGACTGTTGCGTCCAGCGTAGCTGAGATCGTGTGTAGACGGCTTGCCACAACAAGGTTATGCTAACAGCTGATACGTAGTCAGCCTGCTTAATTTACCTGCCCCGGAGTTGCGTCGTTATCTTTGCCGGATTGCCATCAGATGTACAGCACCATCGAGTGAGAACACAGTTTTTGAACAGCGTCCTCACGAACGAGCCAAGTAATACGACCACATTTATGACCTGAGTGCACTGTAGTGCGCTAAGGGTTACTCTCGCACCTACCCTACACTTATTAGGAGCTAGCAAATGCTACCCGAGTCTTAATTATCCGATTGACGGTTACATCATAAAATCTGCCGGTGCTATTGCAACAACCCGGATTATCGGACTTCTGGGCCACTCCCTATTTGTCACCAGTATGGTGGCACAGGCTCCCACTCGTTTGGGAATCAGGCCTTGCACTCCATTGAAACAAAGTGCAGGTTGAAGCTTGGAGATGAAATTGCTAGTTTATTCACATACTGCGTTGCCTGTCTAGTATCATGGATTAGGATGAACATATTTTACATGTAGGTTGTTATAAGGGGTCTCAAAAAGTACCGAACTGTGCGGTAACTATTTTTTACAAAGTACATTAAGTTGTAAAATAACATCATTCGCGTGAAAATTACATCTGTACACTTTCAAGTACTAAGACGTATTCTGTTTAGACTTAGTGACGTTGAAGAGATTTGATCCACTTCAACGTCAAGAATTAATGGGAACCAAAGATAAACAACTCGTTTATTTCGTACCACCTGCTCGAAATCCATTTCTTTCTGATCAGGTCGGTTTCACACAATAGCTCGTCAACGACTTGTAGCAAGTGACTTTTCCCACTTGAAGCAGATGTAATGGATTATTATTCAAGAGGACACAACTTAAGATAAGCCTTTGATACTTAAGTCTGTTTGTTCACCATTATTATGAAATTCAGCTTATACATTCAATGGATGGTTGACTACGGCGAGACTTGACGGCCACGGATATCAGTTTCAGCAAAGCTGACCATAACTGCAGCTCCAGATAATTCGGAATCATTTGAGTACAAAACAGCAAGGGGGAAAAGCTAACAAGCAAGGTTTTATTGATGACATTACAACGTTCACTATATGAAAATAGTTACCAATTTTGAGATTGATGCGTCATATTTATCAAAGTGGCTAAGGGACGTTTTCTACTGAAAATCCGCATGTTGTGCAGGGTAGAGAAGGATTCCCTCATGGTGCTTCTCTGATCCAGGATCTGGTGTTAAAAAGGAAATAGTAATCGATTACAAGTTCACATTTTTTTTTCTTTGCGATACCGAGAAACCAAGTGAAATTATTCAAATTTGATGTGATTTCTCAAATGAATCAATCATTTACACAGCTGTGCCTTTTCTTGATTGTTTTTCACACTTGATAAAGATGATCATCATCACCATGAGCAGCAATACGTTAGTGGTTCTCACTTATGCTTGACTGCCATAGAACCATGAAGAAAAAAGCAAGCCCTGAGCAGAAGAAAAAGCAGGATGGAGTGTGGGACCTACTTACCAGGAATAGCTCCGCCAGTATTCAAACATTCAGCACCAAGATGCCTACACCTTACACACAAACAATTGGGCTGTAGGTGATAGTAAAGCGTCATCAGCAAGACAGCTTCCTTATGGCTTTCACTGCCCCACGTCATTAAGTGCACTTAATCTACAAACAATGACAAAATTCGAGCCACTGAGCATGATTAACCTCGATCTCATCTAACGTCTCCAGCCACCGATTTTGTGCGTCACGATGTTCTCATCCTGAGGAACGAACCCGACCCACAGTGGCCAGCCCCTTGTTGAACGGTTTCATTTCTCTGTGCCATGTTATCATCTGTCCACCTCGCACTTTATTTCAGCTGCGGCAGTGTTGAGTGTAGAAGATGACTAACTGGTATCATTAGTACATGGCCTAGCCACCTAAATCTGTGTAAGCATAAAGGTTGAACAGAAGAACTTGTTTGGAAATCACCACTAAATGCCCACTTCCCAACCTCTTCGTTGGTTACTCTTTGGTGCCACGACGATGTGAGCGATCAAATATCTGAAGACAGCTCACGTCTTTTACGCTGAGCGGCCACGGTTCTCTGCCGTAAAATAATACATCCTTCTCTGCCACCATCGATGTCCTATACTGACGAATAGCAGATGTGGACGCTCGTGTTTCCTTCCCTACACCTCCGGCGCCGCTGATGCAGCCTCTCGAACACAAAAATCGGTCTGACTTTCATCAGTTCACTACCCAACATTAAGTGTACGCAGTCAGTCTTACAAAAGTACTTTGCACCTTGGGGCTGGACTCGCATTCCGAGATATTTATCTGAGCACGTAGTAGCTTCTAGCACTGTCCGTACTTGGAAATTGTTAAACAGCAACACTGTTGCCAGATTAATATGTCAGTCTTTTACCAGGTAGGAGTTCAACGCCGGCATCTTGTGACTGCCAGAGACAGTCCTCCATTATTTCGTTTATGACGAAATTAAACAAAAGTGATGAAAGGGGACAGCCTTAATGAACGCCGCTCTTGGTGCTGAAACTGTTGGACAGTTCATTCTAAACCTTAACCTGAGCCAAAGTATGGGAGTAAAGCGCCGACAGTATGTCCACATACTTAGTCGGTACACTCTTGCATTTAAGCGACTCTAAAATCGCACCTTTATAGTCGAGAAATACGACTCTAATGTTTAACTTCCGAACTGCAGTGAGTCGACGAAGTATAATGGATGCCAGAACCCTAGAAATGACTGGGGTCAAACTAATCCCCCTATGGTTTCCGTAAGAGTTCCCGATACGTTTCTTGAATATAGGAACTATTATCACATGACCTCAGCACGGAGAGATGGTCTCCGTCGTCCACACAAGTTGAAACAGCTGAGTCAAGGGTTCTGCTAACGCCTGTCCACCTTCTTTAAAAAGTGCCGGCACGAAATCATCTGGACCAGCAGCCGAGATGCAATTACGAACCTCGGTCTCAGTGGGTGGTTCCAAATCTACCGACCAGGGTGTTACATCACAAGTTTGTGGCGGCAACACGATAGAAGCAGGAGGCCAGCTAAATTGACTCAACGTGTTTCGCTCAGGGCGCCAACCTTCTGGACTTATAATAGATTAGTGTGCCGTCTTTTTCGCTGATAGATTCACTGACAGACGGTCGCCTGGGACTAGTAGCATGGATCAGCTTAGAGTTTGTCAGTGTTCCCTGAAGCAAAGGCGGTTTTCATTTCCTTAGCTTTTCCTACTAACCAAGCTTAATGATCAGCCTTTAGACTGAGTTTCAGCTTCCTATGGATATCTCTTCCAGGCTTATTATGTGAACTACCAGGAGGAACCTTCCGCCTGGCTTCTATCAACTTCAGAGATTTATCTGAGATCCCTTGTTTGTTAAACTCATGTACTTCTGTGCCGCATGCTACAGTACCTGCTTTCTGAATGGCCTGTGAGATCTGAGTCTAGCAGCTATTAGGATCTTCGGAGTGAGTACCACTAAGACAGTTTTCGAAGCTGGCTTGGTACTTTTGCTTTGCCGACAGTAAAGCCAGTTTCTCAACAGCCAGTCGTTGCCCATCGAAATACAACAACATACCGACGCATTATTTGAGTCTACGTACGTGCTCCAATAAGAACGACAATCTTGAATAGAACCACGCCACCTGTAACTAACAGCTGTGTGGTCTATCTGAGACCATAACTAATTCGGAGCAGGCGGGCGCAAAGTATGAAAATGACGTGCACGATGCCTAAAACTAGTGCTGGCTAAAAATAGCTTATGGTCAGCTGCAACAATCGTCTGCCATTATCTGACCGATGTGGCGCTATCCCAAACCTGCCACCTAAACGAGATTCGGCCTCACCAAGGCGGCCGACCTGAGCATTCATATTTACGGCCAGAACGACTATCAGGCCCACGTGTCGAATGAAGGGGAGCGACCAGATCCGAGTAAAACGCATCTTTGACACTGACGTCACTACAGTCAGTTGGAGTACAAACTGACATAATGAAAAGATTTCTGAAAATTTCACATTCGGGGCTGGTCTTAGTAGAACCTACTAAGTGAACTGCTGACAGTAATCCAATATACCATTGAGGCTACGGCCGTCGTGTTGAGGACTGTACCTTCTCCAGCCTGGCTATTGGCAGCGGCTGCGGAGTCATCCGAAGTGTATAACCAGTATTGAGTAAACTATGCGGGTGCTGTTAGTTCCATACGTTGACTACTGTCCTGAATCGACATGCAACGAGTCTGTGGTTCGTGCGAGAGAGGCCTGTTGACCCATCTGTTTCAGAGTGCGAACGTTGAAGACACCTATATTAATTCGCATTCTAGGTGTAAGCAAGGGACGAGGGAGACCTGAAGCCAAATGGCAAGAGACGGAACTTACCGGCCCAATGTTACTATGATTAACTGTCTATTGTGGGACCTGCAGAGTAATTATCAGAAATGGAGTTTGGGCGACGTCTGAGAGCTAACTTTGATAGCACAGTGGGGAAGGGGTCAGTGGTAGCATGTTCTCGCCTTTCCACCCTGCTGTATGCAGCAGATAGGGTGACCCGGTTTATACTGCAAGACGGTCGATGCAGTATGGAATTACTTGGGTTGTGATTATTCATGGTTGTATGTGGGCTGAAATACTGCCAGGACCCCCAGACCCAAACAGGAGAACGATTAGGATTCTCAGCCAAAGCCTTTAGCTCAAAAGCCTGTACCACAAGGCAGTGTACCAGAACTGGTACTTTTTGCGGAAAAAGGTGCCAGCCTTCTTCCAACCCCCAACCTGGAGGACCAGGAGACTGGTTTGTCAGATCTCTGCCTGTTGGCCTGCCTGGCATGACTGACTCTATCGATGTGGTGGCCACACCATCCAGTTTAGCCCACTTGGTCATCGAGATGAGCAAGCCGTCACACCGCGTCCAGGTTCAATCTCGTTGTGGCAGATGCTGACTATAAGCTTGCACAAAAACCGTAAGCACTACTTGGTCGAGCAATCGAAAGAGATGGAAAAAGCCCTTCTGTCTGGGAATAGCAGAAGGCTTTTTCCCTGCTCCGTGGTTGTACTGGTCGTCGAGTCGGTGTAAGTGAGACCATATGAGAAAAAGATGGTTCTTTTATCACCAGTCAATCGCACCGCCTTGACAGTTGGGCTGAACACTTTGAAGAACGGTTCAGCTTGCATCAACCAGACCATGTGGACGATGGGACTCGAATGGTCAGTTATTGTGTTCCAGACGGTTCCCGTCGGAATATGTGGTCCTAAAGCTTAATTTATTGGGACGTAATAAGGATCTTGAACCAGACCTCTTTTCAAGGATGGCGCGGAGAGGTTGATATCAGAAGTGACAAATCTCCACCAGACGATTTGTGAGACTGAAGAGGTATCTCATCATTGGTGCTTATCAACAATAATCTCCGTTTTTAAAATGAGGGACGATAGTCTGTGTGGCAGCCATAAAGGCGTCATTCTAGTTCTGTCAAAGTTACCCACTGGGATCATTCTACGTCGGCTCACTAGACCCAGAGTAAGTCAGACACGCGAAGAACATGCAAGATTCCGATCCGGTCGAGGTTGCGTTGATCATATTTTTACCTTGCGACGGATCTTGGTACATCGGCACCCTTGCAGGCAGCCGACGGTCGTGATCTTTCTGGACTCGAAAGCTGCCTTAGATTCCGTTGCTCGTAACCTTCTCAGGAGCTGTTTTCTTCGCAAGGGAGTACCAGGGAAATATGTGAGTCTGTTGAGATCACCGTTAGGTGAGAGTTTATGAACAACTGTCTCGGGCGTTCATCACTTCTAGTGCTGTTCGTCAAGGGTATCCGATTTCCCCCTTCCTGTTCAATTTTGTCATGAACGACATTCTGGAACGTGCGTTTGGGGAGTCCAGTGAACTCGGTGTTGAGCTTCTTCCTGGCGCTAGATTGACCGATCTGGAGTACGCGGACGACATTGTTTTACTTAGCCCCTCTGCCGGAAACATGCAGACCATGCTGGACAAGGTTAGTGGTCGGGCTGGTTTGTATGGAATGCGCTTCAAACTTTCAAAATTGTTAAATCGCCCCGCTCGGGTAACGAGAACACGAGTTGGTAAGACACAAGTACAGAGTATATCGATTGGTTCCGTGGTACAGGCATATAAAGGATGAATAGCCAAAGCCAAGCGATCAATGACTAATTGACGAATCGGCAAACACCTGTACACGTGGTTGGTTAATTTGTTGCATGACTTATCTGGCATAAGTTAGGACGCGTGATTGCGTGGGCGTGGGCGCGAGACTGACTGTCCGATTTCGATGCAACAAAAGTGCAAAGCGCTACTTCAAGACTGGAGCACTCCCACTCCTACTTTCTTCATTGCAGGTAATCCGCTTGAGACTGTGGACAGTTTCACATACTTGGGTAGCACTATCTCGTCAAGTTGTAATATTGCTGATGAGATATCAGCGAGAATGGCAAAGGCACGCGATTCCTTCGCCAAGCTGTGTCATCTATCGCATCGAAAAGACGTTCGGTTGTCGCTGAAAGAGTATATAATGCTTGTGTATGTTTTGTTTTGCTCTGTGGTTTGGAAACGTGGCCTGTTCGCATGGAAGATGTCAACAGGCTTGCTGTGTTTGACCATCGCTGTCTCCGCCAGTTAGCCCACGTTAAGTAGACTGATCGCGTAAGCAATGTGGCAGTTTGCCGGTGCGTATTCCGAAACTCTCGGGACGCGCGATCGGTTGACAACTACTCACGGTGCACAGCTTGCGATGAATGGGTCACGTACTCTGTATGTCATCTGATGGTTTACCGTACCGGGCAATGTATACCGAGACCACTAACAGTTGGATAAAGCCGCGTAGTGGTGAAGCAACAACGTGGTCCCGAAATATGAAGACTGACTGCTCCACTGAGTAGAGTGGGTAGGTGACGCCTGCCTGGATGGGATCCTCGCGATCATTCATACCGCTGGTTAGAAACGCTACCCGAGATGGTGGTGTGTTACGGTCAATGGTGTACCTGTATCCATACCATTTCCAGTTCTTCCGCTTAGTCTTCTGTTAATTTTCAAACTTCTTAGTGACGTTTTTTTCTAGGATATTCGTGGTGAATGTCACTAAATCTGTTTCTCACTACTGTTGTTTTCTTACATTGTTGACAATAAGCGGTATAATTGCGCTGGAGAGATCAGTTATCTGCTTCGCTCAGTTCGGTTGTTATTACTGCTCTGGGGTTAAACTAAGTTAACTACTTCATTTCTGGAACCATCACAATATTTCACGACACTATTGAAATGAGCTGCGGCCCGAGCCACAGTACCTTCTGGTCAGGCTCATGGCTGCTATGATGATGACCTATGACTAACAGCTATGTGGTCTTTCTGATAACAAGTGTAATTCGGAAAAGGAGAGCGCCATGTGTAACAATGATACGCACGGTGGTCAAAAACAGCTCATGATCAGGGCACAGTCGCAACAGCCGCCCTTCATTATCCGGGCAATGTGGTGCTGTGCCCAAACTGCTGCCTAAACGAGACTGCTTCACCAAGGCGACGGAACTGGGCGTTCTTATCTCTGGCCAGAATGATTATATTAGAGCCGTATATCGGCCGAAGGAGATGAACCAGATCCGAGTAAATGGTATCCTTGTCACCGAGGTCACTACAGGCATTTAGGGCATAAACCGACACTGAAAAGATTTATAGGGATTTTGCATCTAGGGCTACCCTTAATAGAACCTGCCAAGCGGACGGCACTGTCTACTGCTGACAAGAATCCAATCTACCAGTTCGACTGCGAACTTCTGGCTGAGGACTATACCTGCTCTAGCCTGACTGGTAGTCGTGGCCGTGGAATCATCCGAAGTGTATAACCAGTATCGATTTGACAGTTTGGGTGCTATTGGTTCCATAACTGGTCACCAAAATGCAAGACCGACATTCGGCGAGTCTAAAGTTCTTACGAGCACTGTCTGTTAACCTGTTTCTTTTAGAGTGTGAACGCTGAAAGCACCTATGGTAGTTCGCATTCTAGGTCTAAGTAAAGGACGGTGAGGGCCTGTTGCTTGATGATAAGAGGTGGGACTTACGGGAGCAAGGTTAATACGACTAACTGTGTTGTGGGATCTGCGAGGTAATCACTAGGAATTGGGTTCGGGAGGAGTCTGAGAGCTAACTTTGATAGGACGTGAGGGAGGGGTCAGCAGTAGCATGTTTTCGCTCATCCACTCTATTGTATGCAGCAGATAGGGCGACCCGGTTTATACTGCGAGACGGCTAATGGAGTATTCATAGTTGCAACTGAGTAGTACGGTATTTTGATTTCCATATAGATTGAGCATCACCCACAATTGATCGCAGCTGTCGCATTTCCATAGACTTTCCAGTTGGCCCCTTTCGGAAAGAAGCACTGGATTCGAGTTTCGTTCTCATTAGAGCTCGTCAGTAGTGCATATCCTCGCCTGTAATCAAATACCGCTCGACAGGTCAATGATTTCTGTGATTTCAACTTGGAGAGAAGTCCTAGTCGACGAGTCATCGTTTGGAGTTAACAGACAGTAACTGTCTCCTCTCGAGGCGATCGGGCAACTTGCTCATGATTCACGAGCGAAAGTGGTTGAGCGTTCACATATGATGATTCGGTCGTGCCTAGTGTGAGGTCACTGGCGCAGTGGTAAACACGGTTGCCTCATGAACAGCATGGCCGGAGTTCTAGTCCCGGCAGTGGCGATGATATGCACTACTGACGAGCTCCAGTGAGAGCGAAACTCGAGTCTAGTGCTTCTTTTCGAAAGGAGCCTAGTGGAGAGTCTATGGGAATGCGACAGCTGCGATCAATTGTGGGTGATGTTCGATCTATATTCATGGTTGGTTGATATGTAAGGTTGTATATCGGTTGCCATTCTCTTTGGACGCCCGTACCTGATTCTTCAGCTGGTTATTGATCGTTTATCTTTGGGTATTCATCCCCTATATGCCTGCACCATTTTGAACCAGTTTGTTCACTGTACTTGGTGGCTTGCTAACTCGTGTTTTCCTTAACCGAACGGGGCAATCTAACAATAGATAAAGAGAAACTGGGACTTGATACGCATGCAGGTACACTAAGTGTAACGTAAACAAGACCATGACAACACCGTAGATTTCCTCAACCACTTTTGTGCACATGACGTCGGTTGGTAATATCGGATAAGTGTTGATGCTCAGAAAACCAGTAACTTCGGGTTTCGACTGCACAGCAGTACTTGTATCGCAAGTCAGCAGGTGGGTGGCAGTGTAACATAGCCAACACTTTCCGAGAAAAGTTACCAACCTTCCCCCAAACCCCAACCTTGAGGACCAGGAGAGTGTGGTTTATCAGACCTCTGCCTACGGGTCTGCTTGGTTTGAGTGACTGTTGGTATGATCGTCACACCGTCTAGTTTAGCCAGTTCGCACGGTAACGTAAAGCATGGAACATCTCCTAATTATTAGTTTTGTCGAACTAGTTTTTCAATCCAGTTAAAATTAGAATTTTACTTATTTCTACAATTTTGTCCTTTACTTACGTCCAGTTATCAGTAAATAGAAAGATGTACGTTGCCTATGTTAGGTCAGTTTTGCTTTATTTAATGACGCGGGGCAGTGAAAGCCGTGAGGAAGCTGTCTTGCTGATGACGCCTTACTTTCACTTACAGCTCGGTTGTTTGTTTGCTTTGATGTTGTATGTTTGAATGTAGACGTGGCTATTTTTAGCGATTAGGTCCCCTACCGTCTCTCTTTTTTCTTCCCTCTTCCTAAACAGCGTTTTGTTTTTTCTTCATTGTTGTGTGGCGGTTAAGCATCACTGTGAACCACTGATGTATTGCTGTCTATGATGATGATGAGTTTTGCTTTATGGTTTGGACGTGATATATTCGTAGTGAATATGTAATCAGATTTGCGTTTTTCGAGCATGCTTGTCTCCGTCTTGTAGTCCACATCAGTTGTACAACACAACCGCTCACCGGCGCGTATTTACAGAATCCCTAGGTGCACAAACAACTGGTTAAATAATCATACTGCAGTGTGCCATGTTTCGAGTACTTTCTTCGTATTCCGGCTCACCGTTTACCTCAGTCTGTTATTTTCCGGGGCAACCGATAGTTTGTTAAAACCATGATGAAGTTGGGGAACAATGTAGGCGCAAAGTCTAAAGTTCATGACTGTTTTGTCTAGTATAGTCTCAAGTGTCGCCTTTCTCGTTAAGGATTACACACATCGTTAGTTAGAAACGCTATCATACATGGCAGCATGTCACAATCAACTGCTTGCGTTCATCCGCATCATTGTGACTTTTCCATTCGTATATTATTCAGTTTTGTTTATACCTTCTGTTGTTTTGAATACTGCTTCGCACCACAGCACCATCTGGTCAAGATATTGGTCGTTCGTAAGCGAATAACAGCTGAACGTATGAGGGCTTTATTTGGTACTTTTTACTTTATCAGAGGACTTTTCTTTGTGCAGTCATAAACCCAGAGATTGTGAGTGAACCGCCTCTAAGTAAGTGTTTATAAAATGCCGACTTTGAAATTAAAGGCGGATGGAGCAAGGCCACCTGATAAGTAGTGCAGGATGTACGCAAGCGTGTATCCTGTGGTTCAGATATGAAGCGGCCCATGTGCGTCGGTAAACTCTGTGGACAGGGATACACTAGATGGTTATCGACAGATAATCCGACTATCCTTCTGAGTTAGCAACTGATTTAACCGCTGTAGTATTATACGCTACGTTAGCCCGCCGTGGCGATATAGTGGTGCCCAGAAGGCACGGAGAGCTAGACGGAAAGCGTGGTAGGTATACAAACTCTCGGAGAATCACTGGCTTATTTAATGCAAACGATCTGAAAATGGAGCGAACAAATCGAAAGACATTGAAGTCTGGTATATAAAACGGATTTGGAAAAGAAGGTTGAGTAGTTGCCGAAGGAGTTATGTTACCTTGTGCTGCCGAAAACAGATATCCAAGTTGCTGCAGTCTGCGCTAAAAAGAAGTTGGAAGCAGAATGCACACAAGCCAGTAACAGTTCACTTATCGGGGGAAAACCGTGTTAAAGTTATCGGGGAATCTGCATGTGCCGACACCTTCAACTTGTCCAAGATGACAGGTCACCGTCTCAGTTGACAAAGTATAGGAGTGGCTGTCAGAATTGGACGCTAATAAGACAGCAAACTCAAATGATAAACATCTGACGATCTTACGACCAACGACTACTGCTTTGACCGGGCCATTCTCTAGGCCGCTGACTCCTCCGTACCACGCCATCAAGCTGCCGGAGGATTTGAAAGAGGCGACAGTGGCGTCTGTACCCAAGAGAGGTGAAAGAGGATGCGTTAGGGTATAAGCTTTCCAGTCTCACTCCCTCATTCCTAGAAATTTTGCATACAAATGGATAGGGTTGCTTAGTAGATTACCGATAACCGGCACCTGGCAATTATGTTTGACAAATTATCTCAACTACTGGGCAACGGGAAAGTGTTATGGTCTGTCACTTAGACTTCAAGACGGCGTTTGATATGGAAAGTCACTGTGCACTGCTCTTGAAACAGAACCCTGGACGTACCACTGGAATGCTAGCTTGGTCTTTAGATTTATCACAAGACCTTAAATTTTACATACAAGTTGTGGTAGAAAATCTCTGTAAGATAATGGTCACCAGTGGGATTCCCTGGAGGTTAGTTTTGGAACTGCGGTCTCTCTTATATGTGTGAATGACGTATCACACACCCAGAAGTTCGTGTTATATCTTCTAGGACGGTATTTAGACTGTAGGCTATCCCGCAGAAATAACAATGCAGCAGAATATAAATGGGCTGTGTAGGTGAGTTGTAGAATTAGAGATTTCCTTTAACCCAGTTAAGCGCAGACAGTTGACAATGGCTAAAACCATCAGACAACTTACAGTTACCTAGAGATCTGATGGAATGGTACCTACCCAAAGAAATTCCTAGATACTAGACCTAGAGGTCGGAATCACTGATTCCCAAATGATAGACCAGTGTCAAAATGTTGTTGGTGAGGCGAATCTGATAAACCGTCAGCTGAGGATTACGGTGATGTCTAGAGACTCCATAGGATTGGTTGCCCTGTATGAGGCGTCTACACAACTTCTTCCAGAGTACTGCGTCCACTTTTGTGACTCGTGTACAAAAGCGGGTAATAAATGTTGATAGCCTAGCGTCAATGTACAAAGGCTTTTGCACGGTTTCAGATACGTAACCATTCCAGTGAGCTGAAACTGCTGTCTGTTCTCCATGTAGGCGAACCGCCTTAGAGACGATGTTGTCGAGCCGTTAAAGATAGTAACCGGAGTTCCACTTAAAAGAGAACAGTAGATCACGCTGTAGTGTTAGCAGCTGTCAAGAGTCAACTGATGCCAATGAAAGAAGAAACCAGATCAAGCTTTTGAGCTAATTTATTCTTATGCGGTGAAACACGGGAAAAAAACTGCCTCCAGTAGTGGCCGTGGTTGAGACAGTTATAGGTTTCTAATATATTTGTTAGCTGCTGGCCGGAAATCGTATCCACAGACTGGTGAACAAAACATTCAAGAAGAGTGACGGGTGCACTTGCTTCGTACTGACTCATCAGTAATAAATTCCTAATAACGTGAATTTTCTTTTTGACATCAGACGATTATGGAGGGAAAGTGGGTAGTCAGTTAGTGGGACAGGAAAGGTCACTAGTTTCATGGCAGGGTGGAGTCCATTAACCGTTGTTTTTAAAAGCACAAGGTCGGCTTCAGTTAACCGATTGCTACCGCCTCAACAAAACTTTCGCAAAAACCATTAAATTCCACTAAAAATGTATTGAAAAAGCTCCATGTAAGTGGTCGGATTCGGAAGCTACTCATGTCATCAATCAAGGGAGATCAGCTTGTCAGCGCCACCTCATCGTGTTTGTCAATTTATGCGGAAAACTTTACAGGGATATACTTGATCTTCGGAGGGGAGGAACAGTCGCCGATATGAGTGCAGAGGTCTGTGTTACTATAGGATGGTAGTGACGTTGAAACACGCAGACAGCCAGTGTTTGTAGTCGCCAAACGTGTCTTGATCACTGGCCAAGTCATCGGTTCAGTCTACATATTCAGCATGCTAGTAAGTCATTTAAATCCAACATTCTTGCGGTTTGCTGGGACAGTCGCAATTAATCGAATGAGGAGAACCATGTGTGTTCAGGAGCAATTGCTTGTCAGGCTGATCCCACATTGGACTTCGTGACCTTTCCTACCTCACTGACTGGCTATCTACTCCCTCCCATCCTCTTTCTGGTATTAAGAAAACCTATCACTGTGAATTTGGTACTGGTAAATCGATGGGAAATGTTCCAATTTCTGACAGAAATTAACAGTTTCAGAATGGTGAACGACGAGACAAGCGGGAGGTCTGTTAGCAGTCCCCCACTCAATCTGAGATTTTGAGTCCCATACTCTCTATGTTTAGCTTTTGCCTCTTCACTGGTTGTTCTTTCCGTCTGGGTTACTATTGCAAGTTATCGATAGCTTTTCCAGCATAAGAACGTTTTTTAACTCCAAACAGTATTTTGATTCCTTCGAGTACAATGGAAACAACTTGACGCGAATGCCGAAAAGAATCCTATGTACAACTGAATTAAAGTAACGCAATATTTGTGTGACTTTTCTGGCCTCGCAAACCCGATTATTATAACACAAGGGGTGACTAAGTACTATCGCGGAGGTACTGCATCGCCATTCTTGCAAACAACCAACGGTCGCAAACCTTTCAGACGTGAAGGCTGCTTTCGGTTCGCTTGCTTGTGGCGTTCTCTGTAAATGTCTCTCTTTTGAAGGGATTCCAGACAAATACTTAGATCTTTCGAGATCTTTGTATCATCACTCCGAAAGCAAAAGCAGAATATGTAGGCAACTCTATCGGGTGTTCGCTATCTCTGTTGGTGTTCGACAGCAGTGTCCATTTGCCCAATTCCTGTTCAAAGTTGTCGTGGACGACCTTCTGGAAAGTGCACCTGAGGACTCCGGTGAGCCTGGTCTTGTGTTTCTCTTTCGTACGAAGTTAATCACATGAGGTATGCAGGTGATATCTTGCTCAGTCCCTCAGCCAAAGACATGCATACTATGCTAAATAAGTTGAATGGCCGAGTTCTGTGTGTGGAACGCTTTTCGTACTTTCAGATTCTTGCTTCAAACCTGCGTCATGAGCCTGACCAAAAGGTACTGTGGCTCGGGCCGCCGCTCGCCTAAACAGGGACGGAATATCCTGGGAGAAAACGTTACTAAGAAGACTGAAAATTATTAAAACAAGACGAAGCGGAAGATCTAGAAATGGTATGGATACAGGTCCGCTATTAACTGCGACTCATTGCCATCTCGGATAGCGTCTATAACCAGCGGTTTGAGTGATCACCAGAACCCCATCCAGGCAGGCGACACCTACTTATTTTGCTCAATGGAGCAGTCAAGGTCTTCATATTTTGTGACCACGTTGTTGATTGACCACCACGTTTTCTTCTAGGATATTCCACGTCACTGTTGAGGTGAGCGGCGGCCCGAGCCACAGTACCTTTTGGTCAGGCTCATGGCTGTTGTGATTGATTGATTGGTTTTACCCAACTATTGGTGGCCTCGGCGTATGATGCCTGAGAATGTGCCAATTTTTCACATTTGGGTAATATTACCTTGTCAGTTTGTTCCACGAAAATAGGATAATGCAAGTGTTGCTTTGCTAACTTGCACCATCCGCGGAGTAGAAAGGACGTCCGATTATCAGAAACATGATCTGTTCACGACGAAGACATCAGCAGATTTGTTGTTGCTGACCAGTTTTTTATCCGCTAGTTAACCCGCATTAAGCGGAATGATCGCTTGCGCAACTCAGCCGTTTGCTAGCGCCTATTCTGACATGCCCTCGACGGTCAGACGACCAGATATGTTTCACAGTATCTGATGGTTTGACTACTTGTTCCACATGTTAACTAGGTGTTTCCCTCAGCAGACATTACTTACTGAGACCGCCAACGGCTGGCTGTGACCTCTGGTCGGTCAAATAACGACATGTTAACGGAATAACTATGCTTATTCCGCTTATTGAAACGGGTAGGCGTCGCCCGCCGTGGCTTAGCTCTCTGCGACAGCTCAAACCGTTGGTTAGAAACGCCATCCGAGATGGAAACTTGCGGTAGGCAATGAGTCACTTACATTCATACCAGTGTTGGTCCTGAGCCTCATTTTTATCCTTTTTGGTTAGATTTTGTTCTAGATTACTCCACACATCTGTTGAAGTGGGCGGTGGCTCAAACTACACTACCCTCCAACCAATCTAACTTGCGTCAAGGAAAGATTAACCAAACGGCTGAGGATGGTTATGAAATCCATATATAGGAACCTACGCCTCTGCGCAGTCAGAGCTAAGTGGAAACCTACCGGCCTTTATTGTAACCCGGCATGCCTTTCTGTAGACGCAGTTGCAAGAAGCTGAACATAATAGCACTTACGTCCACACTCGGGCATTCAGCAGCATATTCTGTAAGCCACACTGAATTGAAAATGGTTAAAGCTACTGTGGTCTCTAATTCATAAAAATACTGGAATAGCCTATTGTAATTGCGGTTTCACCCGATGCATCATGGTAGTTCAGTTAAAGCGACTATGTTGCAATGAATACGATGTTGACAGTAATCAACCATACTGCTATTTAGCATGTAAGATAAAGTTTACCGGGATATCTTGTTATTCCTTTTGGAGAAGTTCTTTTTGAATTTTTAATTTTCCTTTCACAAATGTTGTGCAGAGAATGTTTTAGATCAAATCTTTCAGGGCAGTCCACGCGCTCCTTTTCTCGTAGTTTTCTGTGTCGTATGATTAAAATCTGAGACTGGCATTTCTTCATTATATACAACTCTTTCCTTACAACTTTTTCTCTATTCAACATGTCGGGTTTCTCGATTAGCTCCGAACTTTTTATATTATTTTTTATGGTTCTCGCTGCTGTTGGTCTTGCATAAAATGGCAGTCTAATTTGGTAGCTGTAGTCGGTGAAGTCTTGTGCAGAACCTTCTTTGGATACCCTTCTGAAATAAGGCAGATTGATTTCGCTGTGCATACTTTTTCCTGGTAAGTGTTTCGTACAGTTCGGTGAGCAAAGCATTTATTGAACCGAATTTACCATGAATTGCGGCGTCAACTAAATTTGAGTTCAGGCTCAAATTTAAAGATGCGCATAACTGAAAAATTAATTGAATGTTCATAACTACTTTTTTTATCAAATCCCAGTTACTAACTCTGGTATGTACTGAATTGCCATCAACGTAGTATTCTAATTGCACTTTATTCGGATAGTAACAATGTAGTATTTCTGCTACAAGAATACCATTCGCGACATAACTGTTAATTAATACGACTTATATGCCTTACCATTGTAGTTTCTTATTGAAATGTGGCAGATTGAGACTTAACAGCCAACGTGCGACTTCCCTCGTAAGACCCGCCATTTGTAGTCATGGTGGCGTTCTGAGGGTCAACGGTTTTAACCGCATGATAATTTTGCACTGACCCCAGTCGTGTTGTCACCAGTGCTAATTCGGAATAATGTTTGTAGATTTGAGAGAGACGTTTGTCTGTTCTTAGTTTTATTCCGTCTTCCTTGTGTAAATGAAATGTCTTTTTAAGCCCATATTCCTGTTTGGTGATGCTATACGTATGCAACGTATATTTTCCAAGGATCAACAAATTTCGCGGTGAGCGAGATCATGAATCGCATTCTGATGAAACGTAACTGCAGTGCGTTGTGGATGAATACAAGGTGCATCACACTGTCGGCCCCTCCATTCCGCTGCCCTCGCTCTCGTAATTATCGCCCTTGAAATAACTCGAAAGTCGATTACTTATCAATGAAAACCCCATGGAGTCAAACTTGAAAGGACAATTCAACGCAACGCTGAGGTAGATACCGAGGAAATTTGCTGCGCGGCTGACTAAGTATTTATTCACAGATACACGTGTAGACAGATGCGGTTCAAAAATATGTGACTGTGGTTCAGCGATTGATACTCGGGTTCGAGGCAGAGGCCCAAGGGTCCCGGATCCAGTCAGTTTTTCTT
>JTDE01003811.1:65055-90339 GCA_014338405.1 Paragonimus skrjabini miyazakii | reverse complement strand
CCACATTTATGCATGTTGATTATTTTTGCGTCTTCCAACTTGGAAACAAACAATCTAGCTGTAAGTGAAAGTAAGACGTCATCAGCATGACAGCTTCCTTACGGCTTTCACTGCCCTGCGTCATTAAGTGCATCCACCTCATTGACAACCCGGTCAAACAACGACAACATTCACACCGCTGAGGTCGGCTAACCGCCATCTCACCTATCGTCTCAAGCCACCGACTCTGTGAGTCGCGAGGGTTCCATCCCGGGAGACAGACCCGAGCTACAGTGACCAGCCCCTTCTTGAATGATATCATTTGTCTACGCCAGGTCATCATCTGTCCACCTTGCGCCAGTGGACCGCAGCATCGGCACAGTGCCCTGTGTGGCAGACGACTAGCTGTGGGCCGGATACTTTTAAGTTGTAAAATTGTCTGGTGTGAACAATTGATATGCTTGTTGCACATTCGTGGAACAGTTTTATTCGTAAGTGTATTTGCACTACGGATTCATTTGTTCGAATCCTGTAGCAGTCGGTTCACAGGGAACGCTTATCGCCCGTTTACACAGAGTTTAACAGCGAGGTAAACGACCATATAATTACGGAGATTGGGGCTTTGTGTTTAATGGGTTCATGGTGCCCGTTCGCAAATGCACCTTGTGGCCAGTTTCTCCCGTGGTTTGTTCGAATACGATTCGAAACGGTAACCCCTTGCGTCGTATGGCAGATCACCTATTTCCTGAGCATCGCCTGGGATGAACTGGGTCCGCTCAGAGCGCTTTTTGTTTTGTTTTCAGCGCGTGATGTCGATGACGTTATAAGTGTTATGCTGTCTTGTGGTTCTCAACGCATACGGAAACAGTAGCATGATTTAAACTGATAGACCTTCAGCTTTTCGGTTCATTTCACAATAAGTCCTGGTCAGCCTCAATCTACCGCCTTATTCTTTAGTGTAATGGTTTCTCTGTTCCATAGTCGACATTTCTTTAGGATGTGATAAGCAGTCGTTAGGGTCGGTTGCCAGACAATAGGCCTGTCTAGGCTCACCTCTCCACATGGTGCCCACTCGGATGATATCATTCGGCAGAACCCTCTTGTACGAACAACAGCTGATGATAGTATTTGTTGGGTAGGTGCGTGAGATGTTCACCCAAAGTGTGTTTGATGGATAAAGGGAACCTTATCCGCTTTTCCCATACATCTCTGGACGCTTCTGTTTTTGTTGCCGTCTTCATTGTCGCGCTGTAGTGGTCACAGGTGACAATCGAGATGATCACTTCTCTTGAGTGTGCCAACATTAACCTTAAAGTATATCGCGAAATCTAACAATGACCCAGGTCCCGTGATGTCTGTCATGTAAACTACCTGGAGTCGAGCTGCTGACAATTAGAAGTATCGATTCCTTATACTGACAGTCTGTGATCAGTCGTGCATTTTCTACCTCACCGCAGAAAGACGTTCCTGCAGTTTGAGCTGTCACAGTGTGAGAGGTCATGGTGGTTGAACAGCGGACCTATTTATTCATTCCAAGTGATTGAGTATTTCGCGTGCAAGAAATTGTTGCGGCTGTTCTAGACTACTGACTCAAACGTCAAACTGAGTGTCCGTCTAAATCTTTAATTTATTTATTACCCCTGTTTGAACACAATATTTAAAAAAAAAATAATGGTGCATTTTATATGAGAGTAAAACGGTTTAAAACGCTATGAAGCATTCGCAGTTTTGTATCTACTTGATATCTCGGATAAAACAGCGTGGTGATTTGCTCTAACCGCAGTTGATCTCTTCATCCGAAAACTGATCTCCTTCCAGTCCCTCTCCTTCATCGAAGATGATTGGACTGGGTTCCTCGGGTGTGGGTCCGGACACGATGGCTTCCGGTGTGTTTTCTATCCTGACCACAGCGAAACTGGTTTTCTGCCTGTCCAAATTGTTCAGTGAACCCACAGTCGGACTGTCTAGGAACCATTGTTTTAGCTGCTTGCTAATGATATCTAGGGCTTGTCCGACCGTCTCAGGTTCAGTGTGGACAACCACAACCAGTCCCCAGTGCTTCGATGAGATGGCACACCGAAAGGAACAGTTTTTAATGTTCGCCTCCAAAGTGTCATCTTCTTGATAGTAATCTGTCAATTCGGCAGGCAGAGGTTTTTTGACCGTTTTCATAGCAATTAGACTGCATTGTTGCTTCCAGTCACCGGCTTCTACTTCAGCAGAATACAGTTGGACTGTAACTTGACCACTAGCAGATCCTAGTCCAATGACCAATGAGAAGTCGTATACGCCCTCAGCTAATCGGATCAAGGAGCACAACTCGAAATCGGTTCGTGTCACGGGGTCAGATGTGGTCAGGGCAAACCCGTGGATTATTTCGGCTGTGTGCGAGAAACTCAAAGCGTGGAAGATTTTCACCAGCGGGCTGTGTTTAATCTGGATTGACAAACGCTTGCGGATCGGTGGCAGACTCGTACCTCTTCGAAGGTCCACCTCGTCTAGGTTGCTCGTGTTGATTTGAAGAACACATTCGGCTATGAGGTGATCGTATCCACGACCCAGTTGCTTTTGTGTGATGTCGTACACGGAAACATTGGGTGAAATAGTCGTCAACCGCGTTACAGGCAATCGTCTTGAGGCTAGTGAAGTGTTTTTAGAGTCGTTGGTTGTGAGGATCAAGTGAATATGTGTTAACTCTGACATATCGGGTACTGAGGCATACTGACAGTAAATGTAGCCTGGTTGACCCCTGTAAGTCGTTGGCTGTTCGGCAGTCTGATTTGGTAGGGCGGGAAAGGTTTGAATGTGTGTAAAGTAAATTGAAAGGGAATCCTTACCTGGAAGCACGACCAAGCGACGAGGACCAGTCAACATTTTAACTTCACAATCAACCTCACAGGCTGAATATTGACAGCTATACCACCCTGTGTCGTTGGAATAGGCTGGATGCTCACTTTGGAGGGTAACGAACTCTGTTGCCACTTTTTCTACGATCACTTTAGGCGTTTGGCTATACGATGAAATAGGCCGAAAGTGACAGTCAAACATCAGTTCCCGGGTTTCGTTGGAATCGAAACAGCTCAGTTGTGGATGTGAGACGAGCATCTGCCAATGTTCTCCTTCATAGACAGAACCTATCCACCCAACACGAGTTCGTTGAATTCGATAGTCGGCATGTAAAGGCATCAATGCAAGCAAATTTCTAAATTGCATGTTGTTTGGATGACTCATCCAGAATAAAACTGTTTCGCTGACCGACTTTGTGATCGCCTGTTGCGCTTCGTCGTCAGACTGTACCCGGTCTATATATGTGATCTTCGGGCTGAAAAGTACAAATGAACGATACGTTTACATAATCCATCCCGCCTGTTAAACGGTACCGCTCTTGCTGTTTCAACTCGTTTGGCATGTTTTGCTGTGTTAATGGCCGACTATCTATTTTATGACATTCTTCCATCTGAACCTTGGACTCCTTTTCGACCATACGGAATGTCCACAGAGCCGTGTGAGCATTTGGTTTACCCAAGTATTGTACCACTGATATCTCTGCATTTCTTTCCATCCAGCGTTTCTGTGAACCGGATCGATGAAAATCAACTGCTCGGAGGCTCTGTTGCCCGGTGTGTAGGAAGTTTTCTAACAATTCCTTACTTGTAGACTGAATGTACTCGTTGAATATGGCAGGGTGAATAATCTTATCCTGGATACCGAACCATTTCTTTCCGATCGGTACAATACGATGAGCACTCTCCGTACCGTAAACGTCGTTTATGGTAAGTTTACCAAACAATGTCAAACTTTTGGGGTCAAATCGTTGGCTAAGTTCACAGAACTGTCGCTGATAGTCCCCACTCACTGCTGGTCGATCGACAGATTCGATAAGTCGGTTGAACACGTTCAGTATAACAAGAGTTGTTATTTTTCTCACTGGGCAGCTAAAATGGTAGTGCATCACTCGATTGTAAACCGGGTGTGAAAATCCACCTCTTTGAATCCGACTTAACGGATGAGTAGCGGTCATTTGCGTGTAATTTAGCTGGCAGGAAACTTGTGCACAGTTTGTGGATGTCCACACGCTCCCCCAGCCAATGGAATCGTAGTGAACCGCAACGAATTCACCTGTCAGTGTACCATCAAACGGTTGCACCGGATCAGCAACCAGAAAATTGTACAGATCCCTATGTTTGGCATTTATGCTTCGAAGGTATTTTGTTACTTTAGGCAAACTCGTCTGTATACTGCTTCCGATTATGTACGGACTGTCGTCTGGAACGTAAAACACTCGGCGCTCTGCTTGTATCAGTCTCGCGTTGGGGTTTGTAATAAAATCTGTCCGTATTAACCCTACTTGTGGAATGTATTCAAAAGTACATACCAGTCGTTGTTCGTCCAAATAATCGTCTGTGAAGTATGTTTTTATTTGATAGAACAGATTAATCGTGCGTGTTGAACCGTCCTTCGACTGAACTTGTTTTTCTAACTGCACTGGCTCTTGTAGTTCCAGTCTGACGTATTCGTGTATCAGACGCATCTCATTGTAGGTGTCGTATCCATCTGGCAGGTGAAACACACAAGCCACGGTAATCGGTGTACCGGTTAGCAGAATTGTACCCTCTTCTTCTGGCAAACTCCCTTGTATTTCCAGGTATTTCTGTATCGATCTTGTCAACGCTATGGAAACACTTTGTCGTGTAGGCAGTACAATGACCCAATGGTCACGTAATACAATTTCCTTGGTCATCTGATTTTCACATTTGTACAGCCCGCTGTCGAACATAGAGGTACTCGATATTTGGACATAAAGGAGTTTGTTCTCATCACCCTTCAAAATGACTTTTTTTGTCAATCGACTTGTGAGTCTATAAGGTCCTTCAATAGATTTTGATTTGAAGCAGGCAATGTTGGTGCTAGGATCAGAAACCACACGAATGTGCACTGTCTCGTTTTCCTCCACCACCGAGTACCTTGCCGTACTCAAACGAACTAACCGAATCCCTGGTGAATGTGTATGCATCCAACGAAATTGGACAGACTTATTTCCGCGCACAATCCAATTGTTCATCAGGTCGTCAATAACGCGAAGGTCCTGTTCACGGTGTTTGCAAGTCAACAACAAAATCGCTCGATCCATCGCGTGCACCTTAAATCTGAAAACATGTTTGCGAATGCGGGACTCATAGTTGTCCATCAGTTGGATGCGTTCGGTAAACATGCGAACGTCGGCATCCACTTGCACCGGCTCTATCGGTTGTTCAGCTGAAACTCGGTCCAGTACTCGTGTTTGCTCATCATATCGGAATAGATAAGCGATGGTCTGTTCTCCCGGTCTTGCAAACGACCGAATACGTAAGGTGATCACAGTACCTGGGTCAACATGGATGTGGTTGTGCTCGAACATGTCATATTCAATTGTGTTTGTCTCGATTGAAGACAACAGATGGACTAATCGCTTGTCCGAACCGTCGTGTCCGGTTCTGCTTATTTCTGAGCATACTAGTTTGTCAATCTTTCCTGGCCAACCGAAGAAAAACCGTCTAGATCCTTGTGTTGTTTGAACGAAAATGTTCACTATTAGTGAATTCCATAAGGGTGTGAACCTTTGACGTGAATGGTAGACGACTCGGTACTCTTTTTCTGCAAAACCGTGGTTATAGACAGACTGGTCACAGTTGTTTACGATGTTACTTTGTTCCTGATTCACATTTTGCACACAGCAGCTTCTTGGTGCAACGCGCACCACTTCACATTCGAATTGAACTTGTCCCGTTTGCAAATCATGTGCCTTGAAATAGATCACTTTTGCCCGATAGTTCACCATCCATCCGATGAAACTTTCATTGTGTTCCTCCGATGCATTGAACCGAATGAATCGATAGTCAGCGTTGTTATTCGGCATGTTTGGATAAAGTGTGCTATATTCATGATGCGGCATTTGATTACAAACAGCTTCAGCCCATCTGGTTGATGCTTCAAAGAATAATGTCACAATTACTATAAACATTATTACAGAACGGTAAGAGTTAACGATGCGTGTGAGCAAACAGGGCGCTAAGCATCCCCCAAATATTTTGGCATCCAACACAGATGACTGAAGATTATATTTTATGGAGCCTCATTGCTTGTTTCTATGTTTGACACACGGACGAGAGATACTAGTCATTCCAGATGTAATTCAAATAATCACTTATCGATCTTTCTTCAAACATCTCTCTCGGTGTACGTTCAGGTTGGTTGGAACCGATTGCAAAGCGGAGACTCATAAGATTATATCCTGGTGACTTATCGCGGCGCTTTATCAATTTCTGCGAAAAATTTATCGCCTACTTGACTGACACGTCCAAAAATGTTAGATAAGTTTCAGTGACATAGGTGTAGTAGATCTAAACACTATATACAGCTCAGGTAGGGATATGAATCAAAATTGTAATAGAAATATACGGAACTGATTTACAATAATTCGTGAAAGTTCGTTGGTTTGGAGTTCAATCACACTGATCGGAGGTTGCAGTGTCCACAATTCACAGTAATATTTCATAATTCATTTTTGTACGGTTTGTATATGTCGTTTTGTTACCTTCATCTGTACACTTGTTTGAAACCATCACCATCACTTTTTGAATTGGATCGTCAACACAAAAACGGGAGTTACCGCGCATCGTCTTTGTCTTCTTCAACTGTGCGGATTTTTGGGCTAGTAAAGTAATTACACGGCGAAATATGTTAGCTACGTGCATCAGCTGATCTATCGACGCTCAACGTTCATCATCTCAAGTCTCGTGTGGAATTATTCGTCGGTCGTGTTTCAGATCTCATTTCTGGTGCTGTCTTTCTCTGTTGTGGTGGTCTATTCAATACAGCAGACCTTGACTTATCAATGAGTTGTTCCTATTCTACTGATACGTCTTCCGTTTGATTTGTACGCTCATCTTTTGATCCTATTCGTTACCGTTATTACTTTCCCTTGTTATTATCATATTTTGGTCATTTTTATCATTTGATTGATCGGTCCACTTCGAGGTATTTCCAGTGGATTCGGTCCATCGTACTGCTCCAAAGGGATTTTGAATCCACATTGGAGGTACTCGTGGCGAAAGACGTGTCCAAAAATTCGCTGAAATGAATATTTTTTCCTTTAGCCTTTAATTCTTCAAACATCAGCACACAGACGACATGAAGCGGAAAGAGAACGCACGGCTTGCGACCTTCGATTATGTGTGTATTTTCGATTCTCCTCATTCATAATCATCATCATCATTGACAGCAATACATTTGTGGTTCACATTGATGCTTAACTGCCACACAACCATGAAGGAAAAAAACCTATATAGGAAGAGAAGAAATGCTAAAAAAAATAGTTACGTCCATATTCAAGGCGCCTACATTTTGTAAGCAAACAACCGAGTTGATTCAAACACCAGGTGTACTTGTGAACTCGGAAAATATATAAAGTGCGGAAAACAATGAAAATTATAAAATACAAAACGCCATACGAACTCTGTACAGAAATATGCAGTTGTCGGAAAAATGGTGCTTTTGCTTATAACCGGCACCATTTACATTACTGGTTGTCATTGCACTAAAACCGTGCTGACTGATTGGCCAGATGATAACTGTGCTTTACTGCCTTCATTCAGTCGATATTTTGTTTCGCTCGGATATACTTGTTTCAGTTACCAGCACAGATTCCGTGGCTTATCAATTTACTGGTTGGCGACCTTGAGTAACTGACAACCGCTTGCCACTAATAGAAGTCCGGAGATTTTGACTGTTTCAGCTTGAACATCACCCATACATGATCGCAGCTTCCACATTCAGGTGAGCTTTCTGACAGGCTCACTTGGAAAATAACTACTGGTGTTGTGATCCAAGAACGTGGATGGCACAAGGGTTGTTTACTCGACAAACCAACACATGGGCTAGGCATTTAAACAAGACCTGAAACAAAACCCCTCATTTGTTCGCGGTATTCGGACCCAGACCTTTTCGGTTGCCGCAGACGTCAATGCTCAGTTCCATTAAGTAGCAGGGACCACTATGAGCGATGCTGCACTCTGATTTTCCTTCCTGCATTTTTCCTGCGGCTTGTACGATGTCAAAATATATGCTCCGGTCTTACTACTGAATAGCCGTGGTATGAGTAGTGTGTTACGATCGTTCAACTTCACTGCACTAGATTCGAGTTTCGCTTCAATTAGAGCTCATCAGTAGTGCATATCACCTTCCGGACTAGAATCTGCACTATGGCCCTAGTACTTGTGGCATAGTATGTTAACTACAATGATAGTGCCCTCATGTTGAACGTGATCGAATAATCACATCCAAAGGTTCAAGGGCAACTTTGTGTGAGTAGTGTTCAACCTGACCGATGGTTCCAAAAGGAGTATAAACTGGATCATTCTGCTCATTCCAGTCGATAACCCCGTGATCAGGACTTCTTAGATTTAAGATACTCTCTTGATTTTACCAACTGAGCAAGGTTTAAGTTTTTGTTGTAAACCTTCGAAACGATATGCTTGTTCGTTCTCGATATAGTGGTGCGCTTGACTGAAATCGAACTCTCCTTCTTATAGTAATTTACACGGAAATCTCGGTCCCGAAAATACTGCGACTGACCCTGTAATTGCTCCCAAGACAAGCCAAAAGACGCGTGCAAAAAACAGCTTTGTTCCGCCTCAAAACGTGTGCGACAAAGGGGATGTAGTGACCAAAAGTCAATTCCGAATCATAAGATAGAACAGTTACCGAAAAGATAGTTAGGGTCACTAATGACCATAGCGGTATAAAAGTCAGACGGGTAAAACACCAACCAAGGTCACTTGTCGACCGTTCTGAACAGTTCCGCTAATTCCGATTGGATCAATTATTTTCTGGAAGAGGGGGCGGTTTTGGGCGGGATGCAGTGGACTGCCTAATAGTTATTAGTAGAATTTAGATTATTATCTGAATGTAGATTGTGTTCAGTTTGAAAAAAACCGTTTATATGTTAACTATGGTTAGCTGCATGTCTTTCAATCAAAATCCCGCTCCAATCCAGTTGCAGCCCACTACTTCTGCTAAACTTCTCTGCTCCTCGTTTTCGATAATCCTTCAGAGCTTGTGACACACGCTTCCTTTCCCACGGAACCGACTGTGTATGACCTTTGATCACTACTGGATGTGCTCGCTATCTCGGGTTCTGTGGGATGCACCAAATCCACTTCTCGGTTGCTGGTTTAAATTCATCATTTTTCCGGGCTCAGCGGTCGTAATACACTGTTTTATTGCAATTTACTTTGCTGTAGGATCTGTTGAATATCAGCTTCATCTGGTATGTCGATATGAAACGCTTCACTTGTGCACGTTGTTCCACTTGTTCAGTCTGTTTTACTGTAGTCGTTTGTCTCACTTGATATATTTGTTTTCTGTAGGGGATTACCTATCCATCTCCTCTTGACTCTGAACAAATTGCAACAGTTTTGACAGCTTTGCCTGCAGCCCCAGCTTTCCAGTCTGTCCGGTTATGGTACAGGGTGCTGGCTAGGCACCGGAATACCCATTTTTTGTACGAATAACTTAAATTTCATGCACACAAAGTGAAGTTGACTATCAAGTCACAATAACTTCAGTATATCGATGACCGGGTTGGTTTGTATGGAATGCACTTTGCACCTTCAAAATACAGTGTTGCTTCAAGATTAGGGCATTTCCACTCCTACTTTCTTCATTGCAGATAATCCCCTTGAGACTGTAGACAGTTTCACATATTTGGGTAGCACTGTCTCGTCAACCTGTAAAATTGCTGATAAAATATCAACGAGAACAGCAAAGGCACGCGTTGCCTTTGTCAAACTGCGTTATCTTTGGCTTCGAAAAGACGTCCGGTTGTCGCTGGAAGAAAGAGTATATAATGCCTGTGTGCGTTCCATTTTGCTTTATGGTTCGGAAACGTGGCCTGTTCGCAAAGAAGATATCAACAAGCTTGCAGTGGTTGACTATCGTTGTGTCCGCCAAATAGCCCACATTAAGTGGACTGATCGCACGAGCAATGTGGCAGTTCGCCGACGCGTATTCCAGAACACTCGAGATGCGCGATCAATTGATCAACTAATCACGGAACACAGTTTGCGATGGTTGGGTCACGTACTTCGTATGTCATCTGATCGTTTACTGTACCGAGCAGTATATACTGAGACCACCAACAGTTGGATGAAACCACATAGTGGTCAAGCAACAATGTGGTCACGAGATATGAAGACCCTAACTGCTCCACTGAGCAGAGTGGGTAGGTGTCGCCCGCCTGACTGGGGTCCTGGTGACCACTCTGATCACTGGTTAGAGACGCCATCTCAGATGGCGGTGTTGGAGTCAATGGCATACCTGCATCCAAACGATTCCTAATTCTTCCGCTTAGTCTTCTTTTAATAATTTTCAAACTTCTTTGAAGCGTTTTCTTCCAGGATATTCCACGTCACTGTTGAGGTGAGCGGCGGCCCGAGCCACAGTGCCTTTTGGTCAGGCTGATGGCTGCTATGATGATGAGTAGGGGATATTGGTTTTCATATAGATTGAACTTCACCCACAGTTGATCGTAACTGTCGCATTTCTGTAGACTCGCCAGTAGGCCCCTTTCGAAAAGAAACACTAGACTCGAGTTTCGCTCTCATTAGAGCTCATCAGTAGTGCATATCATTGCCACTACCGGGACTTGAACCACGGACATGCTGTTCATGAGGCAACCGTATTTACCACTTCGCCATTGACCTCACTTTAGGCCCGACCGAATTATCATCGCATGTGAACGTTCAACCACTTTCGGGTGGCACCAACGAGTGAGCAACGACGAGGTTAGGAAACGGGTGTTTGGCACTGATTGTCAAACGGGTTCTTTCGTTCAGTCCTTACACTTGCACAGACTTAGGTGGTTAGGTCAATTAGGAAGGATGCCAGCTAAACGTCTGTCACACCGAGCACTGTTTGCCGATGCTGTGGTTCACTGGCGAAATGTACGGGGTGGACAAATGATGACCTGGCGTAGACAAATGAAATCATTCAAGAAGGGGCTGGTCACTGTAGCTCGGGTCCGTCTATCAGGCTGCAGCCTTCGCGACTCACAGAGTCGGTGGCTTGAGACGATAGGTGAGATGGCGGCTAACCGACCTCAGCGGCGTGAATGTTGTCGTTGTTTGGCCGAGTTGTCAATGAGGTGGATGCACTTAATGACGCAGGGCAGTGAAAGCCGTAAGGAAGCTGTCATGCTGATGACGTCTTACTTTCACTTACAGCTAGATTGTTTGTTTCCAAGTTGTAGGCGCCTTGATGTTGCATGTTTGAATATAGACGTAGTTATTTTTAGTCGTTAGGTCCCCTCCCCTTTCCCTTCTTTTTTCTCCTTCTTTATTCCTGTGCAAGGTTTGCTTTTTCTTCTTCTTGGTGGTTGTGTGGCAGTTAAGCATCAGCGTGAATCACTGATGTATTGCTGTCTATGATAGTGATGCTGCTGCTGCTGATGATGATGAACCATCAGTTTGCCCGATCGCTTCGAGACGAGACAGTTGCTGTCTGTTAACCCCGATCGATGACTCTTCGACTAAGACTTCTGCCTAAGTTGAAATCACAGAAATCATTAATCTGTTCAGCGGTATTTGATAACTGATGTTGAGTCGGAGGATAGATTGAACTTCACCCACAATTGATCGTAACTGTCGCATCCCCATAGACTCGCTAGTCAGCCCCTTTCGATAGGAAGTACCAGACTCGAGTTTCGCTCTCATTAGAGCTCGTCAGTGTGATATTTGAAAGTAGTATTCTTTACAACTTTGTGATTAGAAGTTAGTTGCGATAGATTTTCAAGACGTTCTCTTCACCTGTTTAAAATCACGTCTTCACCAAATGTCGCCTTTTGCGACGTGGCTTTTCACTTTGCTTTACTTTACCTTTACTTTCTCCAACCAAGTGTGCATCCAGTATACACCAGGCAGATTTGCCGAAGTAGCTCCCATCAAACAGATTTTAGGAATCCCAATTTGTTTCTCTGAAATGAATCTTTCCTCCTATACAAACTGTCACGATCCTTGAAAATTACCACGAGTGCTTCTGGCAGACTGTTGTTATCCTGCGACCAACCACTTTTCTAACAAAATTCTGACTTCAAGGTATTTCCGATTTCGTTCTTAATCTCCAAATTTCGTTCCGCGTGCACCATCCTGAGGCTCTGTTTAACAAAGGTTTGGAATTCAGACTTATCCACTGCAGGTTCAGAATAAGCTGTTGATAGTGTGTTTGTGATATCCTAGTTGATAGGACCGTTCGAAGCCACACTTTTGTAGACAGATGTGCATCTTTTGTGAACGAAAGAGCACGGCATACAGAGGTTATTCATTACTGATATCGAGTTTTTTTCTCTGTGTTCTGCTTTCTTTCTCCGAATGTGCACGTTTAAACACTGTGGTGTTGATTGCTACTTGCATTCCATCCCAGTATGCACATAGTTTGTTCCGCAGTGGAGAGATCCCCATTATTATAGTCTATTCGTCTCCCTTCTGATAATAACACCGTTTCACACCCGGACTGACTGTTATCACACTGAATCACCAAAGGGTAACCTTGATTATAGTGCGCTAATATCGTAACCACATAAGTTAACCCGATTTCTGAAAACGTTGACTTCTGTCCATCGTCTCACACGCATGCGACTTCTTTGTATGTAAGACGCTAGATATAAAGCATGATGTCTGTCAGTTTTTGGGTGAAATTGACCCACAGGGTTGATCACAGCGCTTAGACTGGAACCTGCGTTCTCCACTCTGGAGCTAGCGTATCCTGAATCGTCTTCACCTTGTCTTCCACATGTAAACAGGTGACCGCGAAAAGTCACTTCTGTCATCCGAAAAGCCATTTTATCTCGTGACCAGACTAGTTCACAGAAACCGCCTTGTTGATGGAATGTTTCAAAAAGTTTACCATACTCCACGGTCGTCTTTTCGTAAACCGGCACATCATCTGCGACATACATCGACCCCTTGAGTTTGTCACATGTCAGGTAGAAACACCTCTGAGAGTATTACGCCTGATATCAGTAATCCCATAGCTAGGGTAACTGCCGGATGCGGCTGTAAAGTGTTCCGGTAGTGATCAGATAAGCGGATTTTTCATCTAAACCAGCTATCAGTGTGGAATATAGAACATTCAGCCTGATTTACTCATTACAAGATACCAACCGAATTGGACAATTTGTACTGCACTTCGCCAGGCACAGTTGTCCACAGTCAGTGTACGCGCAAATTTCGCCCTACTTTCTCGGCATTACTAAGGTCTGCTTGATTATTTAACAGGCCGTTTCACTGGCACTATGAGAGTCTTTTCAGTGAGTCCATTCAAACATCTCAACCTATTCGCTGATGACTAATTGTACCTCTGTAACAGGAACTCAACTGGCAGGCCATCTTAGCTACGTACAACTTTAAAGTCCTGAGCATGCAACCCGAGACAGGTGAGTACAGACCGAAAAAATTCGACTTCTCCAACACATGGAATTAATTACTACAGCAAAAGTGCAGTAGTCGAGTCACGTTTAATTTCGAGAGGGGTGTCGAGTCTTCATCCGGCATAACAAAACTCAGTCATATAAGATTTGATCCTCTCCAGATTGTTGTCCGACAATCTCGATTCCGTAACACTTAATCCTTTTCGGAAGTTTGAATGGAACACTTAGAAGACGAAGTGTGGCAGATGAAAGCATTCTCGTGGTGACTGATTAATGCAAATTTTGCCATAACAAACAATCGGTGGGGGGGAGGTTGTCTGGATAGTCAATCATTGGGATACGAAGGGTTACCAGGTTCAGGGCAGGGTCAAGTTCACGGTCGATTCTGTCTGACCACACAAGGCTCGCTGCGGTCAACTGATTGCGACCATCTCAGCAAACCGCAAGAATCTTGGATTAGAATGACGCAGTCGGATGCTGAATGCTCAAGGTGGATCAATACTGTGACCTGGACGTGTCTGGCGACTGTGGGCACTGGTGATTTTCATGTTTCAGCGGAGTTGCCGTCCTCCGGTAACATGGACTTCTGCACCCATTTAGGCAAAGGATCCATCACGCTGGGGAACATTCCCCTCTCGGCTCGACCTGTGTAACTTCCTCTGCAATTACATATAAAACGGTAGGCAAAATGTGAGTTGGCACCAGCAGGTTGATTTCCTTTGTCTGAAGGCACAGGTAGTTTTGTCTAATCGAATTTGATTACCTTCGCGTTGTTTCATGCATAAGGTACTCACCCTTTTCTCTCGTAGTGGCGGTTCCGGTCTGCTATGCATTTCTATAAATCTCTCAGGGTTGCCATTGAGATGCATTACGGACGTGGGTAAGTTTAATTCTTCTGCAAAGCTGTCCTGTACTCATGTAAATGGTGTATTCATCAGTGCGCGTTTTGAATGGACCGTAAGGTCCGTTAGAACAGAAGTATATAAAGCTATCGATTATTCTGCCGGCTTACACACTGTGTACTAAAGAAATCATACTGATTGATAGGGTTAGTGCTTTTCTGGAACTACACGCTGTAATGATCACAACAAACTGTCAGGTACTCAAGCGACGAAATTAGGTATCAGAAGTTTTCCAAACTAGAAGACGGCGCTGCCGCATTGGCAAAACGGCGATATCACGGTCGTAATGGTCCTTCATCGCATGTGCCGTTCTATGATCCGTATTGTTCTGCAGCTGGATAAATGATCTTGCAAACACAAACAAACATACCAAATTTTTGTTGTCCTTTGATTGTCAAGTGAATTGACGTTAGTGGTCGTAAGCTGGCTTACTCGCACACCGTTTGGTCACAGACGTGACTAAACTCAGATGATTGCTAACACTTCTACCTAGGGTCCTGTTACCATTTTTTCATCTGAATCTCTTCAGTGTCAATACAAACAGCACTTTGATCTACATAATCAAGTCAAGGCACATGAGCATCCACGTTCATATGTCATTAATTCAACGGAGAGATAGAAGTTTGTTCGAGATATACAGAACCCTAATTACATTGATTATTACTATCATCTCTTACTGAAGTCCAAAACAACATTTCATGAATCATTCTGACTCATCAGATGAGGAGATTGCAGTTTGAATTGGTAGCCCCATGCTGGGAACCAATGGAACATCGCCTAAAAGGAGGATTCATGAGTGGTGTTGGAGTATAAACAATTATCTTTTCCCCATCTAATACAAATATATGAAAACACCTGACAAACTGATTCAGAATAAGCAAACGACAAGAAGACAAGCCGACATACGTGACATGCGGCATGCGTGAACGAAAGTTTCAAACTCTGGTGCGTGTATTTAGTGGCCACCATTGCATAATGATAAAGACCTCTGTTGTCAAAAAAGCACCGACAGATTACATGTATTGAGCCTATGTGTCTTATGTTAGCCATCTTTAACACATTTCTGCCGACTGCAATTAATTCATTCGATTGAGCATTGATTGCTCTGCCAGTCTTGTGTAACTGATACCCACTGACAACAACCTGACAACCCAAAAATGAGGACAGAGCACAAACATTCAAGGTTTACCACACTACTGACTAACAGTATACACCAATCTTGATGGCATTCTAACATTTGAAATAGTTTGGCTACCCGTTCAAACAGAAACTTTTTGATTCCAATCAATTTCATTCGACCTGACGTTTTTTATCCTGGCAGAGTCAAAAAATCTGTCGTTCGTTTCACTATCCCGTTGAAACTGCGATGCTCAGTCATTCAGCCCGCATCATCGATCTACCAGACCCGATCCAACTTGCTTTTGTGCATACGTCCCTACATGATAACCTCTCGTAGCAGATAGCTGCTTTTTTGCTAGCGACGTGCCATATTGCGTCAACGCTGTATGGCCATATGAGTGAACCTATACCTCCGTCGCGATCGAAACACTGCCCAAGTGTTACCACTACCAAATGTGAACAATCTTTGTAGTTTAAAACTTTTTGTGAGAAGAGTGTCAAATCCTTTAACGCTCTTGACAAGACATCCCATCAAGTGAGTCACCGACGGTGAACATTTTCGTTCAAACAACACAAGGATCTAGACGGTTTTTCTTCGGTTGGCCAGGAAAGATTGACAAACTAGTATGCTCAGAAATAAGCAGAACCGGACACGACGGTTCGGACAAGCGATTAGTCCATCTGTTGTCTTCAATCGAGACAAACACAATTGAATATGACATGTTCGAGCACAACCACATCCATGTTGACCCAGGTACTGTGATCACCTTACGTATTCGGTCGTTTGCAAGACCGGGAGAACAGACCATCGCTTATCTATTCCGATATGATGAGCAAACACGAGTACTGGACCGAGTTTCAGCTGAACAACCGATAGAGCCGGTGCAAGTGGATGCCGACGTTCGCATGTTTACCGAACGCATCCAACTGATGGACAACTATGAGTCCCGCATTCGCAAACATGTTTTCAGATTTAAGGTGCACGCGATGGATCGAGCGATTTTGTTGTTGACTTGCAAACACCGTGAACAGGACCTTCGCGTTATTGACGACCTGATGAACAATTGGATTGTGCGCGGAAATAAGTCTGTCCAATTTCGTTGGGTGCATACACATTCACCAGGGATTCGGTTAGTTCGTTTGAGTACGGCAAGGTACTCGGTTGTATTAGCGGGTGAGACGGTTCGGATGAGGGTCACTTCTGTCTTTCATATCTGCTTGGTTTGCTTCAAGTAAGCCATTGTTGAACCCGACTACATTCCAGCGAACCTTCTGGAAGGATTGCGTGTATCTGGCGTTTCATTACTTTTCACAGGAAATTTCGCATTCAGAAACTTGAATCTTAGCTTACATTGGGGCGATTTCAGGTAAAATCGTGGTGAGCAAACTGAATTTTGTCATTTCGATGGAGGATCGGAACAGCACGCGATGCTCTGTTTTGATGAAATGTGTTAAACTGAATATCTGGAGAAGGGAACCAGAGGTACTCATACTAATTACTGCCAAGCCGTTGTTTGCTCTTCGCACTTCCGATATTTCTGATCAGCACAACTTCTGGTGCAGGGGTTCGGCAGTCCGAGGCAACACAAAATAGCCTGTCTGAAGAGAACTCAAAGATAGTGATGGCTTAAGGGTGACTCGGTTTACCTTCATCTTCTATCGTGTCTTTTATTACGGACGATCGTTTAAAGGAGCAGTTTCCAGTACGTGTTACTAAATATATGCCTCAGATGATGAAACCGCCGTACTATAAAGACAGACTGAACCAGGTAGACCGCAAATTTTCCCATGTTTTTCACAGACGTCCACACATAAATCGAGATAGTATAGACTGTGCGCATGTGTCGCACTCACTTCACAGGCCGAACACGACGTTTACTTACTGGTGCTAATTTCTGATTGTCAACTAAGTGAAGCGGTTCGAGAGAAAAGGTGCCGGTGAGTTTGTGACTGTTTATATGCTTTTTCCAGTTGGATGGACATGAAATGCCACCTTGCACATGTCTCAGCGAAGGTAATCTTTAAAATAACCACTGCGGACATACCCAAATACCATACAGATCAGATCCTACTGAAATCGAACCACTTCTCACAGCCAACGCATCCTTGCCAACCTTACCACTCTCCAAGCGCGTCTTCATCCATTTCATCCATCGTTTCTGTTACAGTAACACAGTGAACGTAACCGCTTGATCGCGGGCTGTCCATTATAGTTTGTGTGACTTGGACACCTGGTGAGCAATCTGCCTTCCGTCAGTCAACCCGATTTTAACGTTTTAGCTAGAACACAACTGTTTGCTCCCTACTTTTCCAGAGTGCTCCGGATTTACGAAATGCCATCATGCGCTCCACAAGGAATACATTGACTGAAAACGGTTTTCAATTGTGCGCCCCGAACATGTATTGTAAGAAGCGCAAACACTTGATCGTTCGGATCGGAGTTACACATGGTTGCATGCGATCCGATCGGCATACTGAAGATCACAGAACCACTGAAAGCTCACAGAAAGGAAGTGCACATTTTCGGCGTTTTGTCCGAACATGCTGTCTCATTCCATCACTCAATGTTACTGTTCAGATCAACCTGACGGCGGTGGATTAATGTGCGTTACGGTACTCGGACAGCTCAGCTACAGCTTCAGTGCAGTCCACCTGATATTAATTCAAATCCACTGTGGCTCAGTAAGTAACTTTTGCGAAAAGTTTGCGGTAGGTTTGATTCTCATTGTTTATGATGAAACTGCTAGTTTTGTCCGCCTTCTTTTTATAACGCTGCAACAAAATTTGCACACATCTTAGTTATTAACTCTTGCGTGTTGGTGTTTTCACAGGTATTTTGATTGCTTACACACGTTTGTTTGTTTTTGAACAAGCTTCCGTTCCGGTTACACGAACTGGCAAGGTTGGTGCTGTGCTAACGAGTTTTCTATCGTATATATTGCGGCTACTGATAACTATGAAATACCGTGAATGATTTTTGTTTTCTATGTGGTAATTCCTTTGCGAATTAATTATCCAACAACTAGTCATTCGAGTCACTTACATCCGGATAGTGACACAGACTAATGGGTACAAGTCCCTCGTCTGTTCAACAGGAAACTAGCCTTCCGTGGTAAATTTGAAAATAGGAATTGACTGATAAAATCGATCTGACGCTCGCGCATAGACAAGGAAACCTTAAAATATCTGGTTCCAGCTGCACCAAGTATAGCCGGACATGATTTGACTGACGGACAACCTTTGGTTTTCGACGTTTGAAAAGTGAATGTGACTGGTGTCAGCTATCGGAATGTCGCGACACTGTCCTAAATTCATTCCCGACTAACTCACAGATGTCGACCTTCACAGTTCGCTAGTGCGTAGGTGATCATGTTTTATGATTCACTTAATCTGTGTTAAATGTTTCACTCAATTCAGAACAGCCTCTTGTATAGTATAGGGTATTGTACACATTTTAATATTCCGCTTTATTGTTATATACAGTTTGCACCACTTTCCCTTGTACAGAATGAACATCACTTGTTTGAATTGATTCTGCTTAGCAATACACTTTTGGTGCGCGCGTCTCGTCTCCTTGACGTTCCTTTTTCGTGTAGATTGGGATTGCCTGTAGCGAGCTATTCGGCTACTGCGTTTTGAACTGAATATTGGCATTTGTATCCTTGTATTGGGCTAGTCCCCTACAATAGTGAGGACGAGCGATCGCACTACACTACTCACGCTAATACTCAGTAGTCAGGTCGGAACATATATTTGGGATATTGAAGTAACGCGGGAAAAATACAGGATGAAACTTTGGAGTGCACCTTGACATAAAATGGTTTTCATTTCATACATGAACTGCGCACTGACTAACGTAGCGACTGTTGCGTCCTTGGATCAGTTTTGTATACCAATGAGTGTGTTTGTTTACTGTGGTGTTGAAGCGCATTCCTCGTGTGTTGATTATCCGGATAAACGGTTCTTTCTCCATCCGCGTTCTTGACTCAAAACACTAATAACACATAGCCCCAACGGTCTTCAGGTCTGCGATAGCCTATGCACGTCATATTGGATTTCGCGTTCAGAGGGGAAGCGCTGCTATAAAGACAGTACTCAAATGGATATATTGTAAGTATACTGTGTTGTATAAAGTGTATCCTACCTATAAGTAGTCTGTTTCATTTCTGGTCTAGGGGTGGGTGGAAAATTAAGTGGCGAAAGAGGTTATTTGTTGATGGGGAAAGAATATAATAAATCCTTATTGATATTATCGGGAAAGCACTCGTTTCACCTGGAAAATTTTCGTTGGTTCGTCCAGGTGTTCTACCGGGGGTCCATATTGATGTTACTAACCCTTAACTCGTGTAAACAACAGATAACAAGGCTCCATTGTAATACCTCATTTGCCGGATGAAGTTTCCATTGAGGGTTACCTGGTCTCTATATTACATTTCGTTGGCTGTCATTTTCAATGTATCTACACCAGTAAATCAAAATAAAGGAATGGATGCTGAAACTATGGATATTGCTCGGTAATATTAGGAATTCAGTTGGTCCTTCAACCAAATGAGAGGAAACAATGTGGAAGTCTTCTTCACAAAATACTCTGCTAGAATGTACGTTTTGCACATTCGCATAAGGTTTATCAATGCAAAATACACTCTCTTAAAAAGACAATCGTCCAATACTCCCGAAGAAAAAACTGTTATTCCACCAAGCCAACACACAAGTTAAGAAAGTACATTCAAGTATACACTTGCGTGCACCAGTTATTACCAGGTCACGGTAGCGAATTGCATTGGTATGTTAATATTTAACTGACCGACGATGAGCACTCGGTGACTATTTCGGGTTGGAGCGCTAATCGATTGTAATCAGATTGTAAATTGTGCAAGCTAGACTAGATTCACTTTCAGACACGTCTCGGAAACCAGGAATGTCATGGTAATTGGAAACTACTGAAGCAAACCAGTGAACCGAACAGTTAATTATCGTTAACAGTTGTTCACGTTGAATGTCCAAAGCATAAGCTGTTAATCATAGCTGAAATTTTATAAACGTGGATATAGTAACATTGTCTATTATCTAAATTTGATATAACCCTTTGTATTCAAAAAATTTGTCCGAACACAAAAGTTTTGATAGAAGGTGATATTTGCTGTGAACACACTAACTCCCCGACTGCTCATTAACGCGCAAAAGTACTTTCATCGGTCCCGTCATTCTGCTCGCAGAACTTCTAAAGTTGAACCTTTCCAATGAAACACAGGCAGATAAAGTTTTTGGTTCATTTCCCAAAGACTGTGTTCCTGTTTTAACTGTACACCGTTAGACACTTGTGCACGTTACGTTGTTAACGGATATGACTGTCACAACGGTCTCTTATCGATAAGAGCTAGTTTATAAAGAATCTGGTGTTCATCGCCTAAAGCTGTTTTTATATTAGACAGACTAATTTCCCTCTTCCCTGGTGGTCGTATGGCTGTGGATCAGAGCAACGCAATTAAGATGTTTATTTATAAAATTTAGGTTGTCTTGACTGTCGACATTTCAACCCCAAGCATATTCTTTGGCTTCATAATGACCTTATGAATAATCGGCGGTTGGCACCATGCAACGGTTAAAAATGTACGTCAACAGGAATCCGCGTGAATGTCTCGTACTATGCCATTCTTTCTTGTTTGGTGAGAATACTTCTCGTGGCATGTGCAAACGATATTGCTTTAGGTAATAAATCAGACCTCACACAATCCAAATGCCGTTTACCAATTGTTTCCGGGAGCATTTTTACAACTGCCACTCTCTCGACATTTTCTTCTGACGATAAGTTGTAAATCACCCACAATTGACCGCAGTTTTTCACATTCTTGGCCAACAGCTTTCGAAGTGAAGCGGTGGACTTGGGCTTCGTTCGTGAAACGCCTCGTCATTTGTGCACATGCCTGCTGCGGCCGGGACCAAACCTCCGGTCACGCTTTTTTAAGGCAACTGTGTCAATTATTCTACAACTCACCGTGACATTAGGCACGTTCGGATTATCACAGGTAAACAGTCAGACATATTCACTTTTGAATAACACAGATTGTTCGATCATCTCGACAGGAAACCTATTAACTGTCCATTTAATTTCATTTGGTGACCTCTTTTCGGTGTTCTATCACAGAATTCAATAAACCCACCGAACGATATTTTGACTATTTGCAGACAGTAAACAATTTCTGGTTGTTATAAAGTGAACATCACTCATCAACATTAGGGACGATGTGAAACGGTTGCATTCATCGGTAGTCGATCAATCTCATGAATGAAGATATCAAACGTTGTAGTGCTATGCTTTGAGTACAATATGAAGACTTGAGAGTATAGAACTTTTTCTGCGATATCTTCCACTAAAACGAAGGTCAATGAAATGCAGGCCTACAAACTGATCAGGTGCGAACTAAAGGGGTTCGGTAGATCTCAGTCATGAAACGATAGGACAGTACTCAAAGAAAGCAATACCCTCACTGTTCATGAAGACGATTCTAATTATAGGCGGATTGTTTGGAGTTAGACGAATAGTACTCTGTTGTTTCAGTTTGAACATCACCCACAATTGATCGCAGCTGTCGCATTCCCATAGACTATCCAGTCAGCCCCTTTCGAAAAGAAGCACTAAACTCGAGTTTCGCTTTCATTAGAGCTCGTCAGTAGTGCATATCATCGCCACTGCCGGGACTTGAACCACGGACACGCTGTTCATGAGGCCACCGTGTTTACCACTGCGCCATTGACCTCACGTTAGGCCCGACCGAATTATCCTCGCATGTGAACGTTCAACCACTTTCGCTTGTGAGTAATGATCAGGTTGCCCGATCGCTTCGAGACGAGACACAGTTACTGTCTGTCAACTCCAGTCGATAACCCCGCGATCAGGACTTTCTAGATAGGTCGAAATCTCCGATCTCATTAAACCTGTTAGGCGATATTTTTTAGATTACTGTTAGTTAAAATTTCTTTGAGAAACATTGGTATTCGCGCTACTAAGTTGAATTTGACATCGGCGTCTTCCAAGATTATAGGACCTTAGAATCATGAATCATTCGTCATTGTTTGCATAGCAAACTCCTATATGAAACGAATCGGAGCGGACAAGTTATATCAGCAGTCAGTGACCGTACTATGCCCAGGCACATATCAGTTTACTCGATCAGTAACTAAGTACAGTGTTATTTAAAAACATAAAGTTTTGTTTTGATAATCCGGACGATTGGAACTGATATTGACCTAACTAGCATTCATCCCATCCACAGTATTGTACAGCGCCTCGTGAGTCGCCCAGATGGAACAGTAGTCACACTATATCAAAGAACAAGCCCTTATCCGGTTAAAGTTACAGCTGATAGTGGTTTCACCTAGTTTAACGGAGTGCCTGAACAGTGCGTAAATGGCCACCATTTAGTCATATTGTTTTGTACTGTTTATTCAGCCTGACGACGATACGTTTTCCCAGTTTACTGACAACGCAGGTGTAACCCACCAACTGACATTTGAGACCAATGTAATCTGTCAGCGAAGCCCAACAACCGCTCACCTGCCTGAACTCTAGTGACTCAATGGAAAAAGCCAATTAGACAACAGTGTTAAAGACATGGCAGTTACTTAATATATTTCATAAAATTTGTTAGAGTCGAAGATTCACCCCGTAAATTTCATTGGACGAGACAGAACTGATGACTGAAAATCGTTTTATATGATTACATATTCGCGTGACTGAATATAATGACTAATATTGTGAATATCGAGGGTATGTGTGTGTCTGTGTATGTATGCGAGCTCTATGTACTGTGTACGTGAAAAGAGAACAGTGAGAAGATTTATATGTATACATTGCACAGCCAAGTACCAGGAGTGAAGTGAGAGTAAACAATATTGAAAAAAAGCACAGGGGTTATGTTAACATCAGTATACCTACATAGCATCATTAAGATCGTCCATACGTATCTTGAACCCAAAAAACACGACATAAGGAATGAGTCAGTTCCGATGAATTTACTTTGTCATGGATTGTTCCAGTGAAATTGGAGTTTACTCGGATGATGAAACACTCTGGGAGTGAACCTCACAAATTAGGATACCAGTCAACGCCATGTGCAGCTCATATTAATGGGTGATTGATCAGGCTGCAGCCGTAGATCTGAGAGCGAACCCAGTGATTGATCCATCGTTCTTTGACCTGTCTGTCTGTCGGCCAGTGAAAGATGATTGGATTGAGCTTCGTGTGCATTTAATGGTTGCATTTCAGTCAGGTCGTTGCACGACGTGTTCCGGTTTATTTCGATCCGATCCTGCTAAAGAGCAATATGGATTGAAAACGTCAACTAAGTCAAAGTGGTTAATTGAGCCGGTAAAAACGGGACCTGTGATACAACAGAATAACTGAAGCAATCAAAGGAATAAGGCCCAATTAATCACTCAATTTACTACCCTGGAACCACTCGGAGTCTGGTCTATACGCGGCTGTTTACGGACGAGGCTCTGTGTTAGCGAACCAGTTTGATAAGTTGCAAACTGTAAGTTGTACTAGTCTCCAAGACAAAGGGTGTTGTGACGTGCTAAGCCCTTGGCCAACGGTGTCATCATCATTATAAAAAACGATATTGAAACTAACAGCGTTCACGGCGATATCAAAATCGGCAAATGGCCTCGTTTAGTTCGAGTGAATAAAACCGTACACATGGTGGTTATACGAAATATATAACAGTAACCCAATCATACCTATTTAACATGCATTGAACGAAGGGGCGAACGCTATAAGTTTAATTACTGACTGATTGTTCTGTCAGATCCACCACTACGTTTTGTTGGTTGTGGATATAAAGTACGAATTTGAGAAGGACTTATTGCCTGTGGGTATGCGTGCGCAAAAACAAAGGTTTGGAAAAGCATCAAGTATCGTTGCAGGATGTACATCGGACGAACATATGTACAGAACAGGCAACGAATTAGAAGGAATCCTGTCGATAATTTTACCACGCGTTGAAGTGCTTGGGTTTAACACAACAACAGTAAAATTCGAAGAGAGTGACGAAACATCAATTGCAACAAACATGTTTTCGATCAAAGTTCATCAAATCGCCAGTTATTCATACGGTGAGATAAGTGATGGTGTCTTTGGTAGTGTGCCCCTTTTGAATGATATTCATGGGAGAATAGACTTCCTTTTAATTTTTGTAATCATATCCGTTGGTTGAACACCTCTGTTATGTTTGATCACTAATTTGTCTGTGTAACCGTGCTGGTGCAGACTGCAGGCTAAAAGTTGCTACTGGTGCTCCGGGGCACTCACGGAGTAGATATTTCTGTTTCTATGTGTTAACCATTTGATCAGATTGCATACACACTTAGAAAGATTAAAAGTATTTTAAGAAATGCACTGGCCTGAATATGTGTGCTTAAGTTACGCAGACTGTTTCCAACCCCCATTGTTCCTTTTAAGTAACCAGACATCAGGAGAATAAAAAGCGCTGTATGGTTTCATCTGAGAAGTGCAATCAATCAACAAATCTGCCCTGTTGAATTCATTCAGTATATCTGTTCTGTCAACAAATAAAATTGTGTTTGCAAAAATGTCATCAGTGAAACATTGGTGGGATTACATTCGCGATTTTGCTAAGTGTAATGTCTCAACGATTCGAATAGCCCCATGCGTTCATTAGAAGCAAAAAGGTGTTTTTGGCGAACAGTCTGTTTCCGGTTACTCATCATCGGGCCAATTACATAACATTTTATATCATCATCAAAATCAAAAGCAATTAACACAGAGCTATGAGGATATGCACTGATGATACGATTGAGGCA
>JTDE01003810.1:22055-42077 GCA_014338405.1 Paragonimus skrjabini miyazakii | reverse complement strand
TTCCAGACGGCTGTTCGTCAGAAGCAGAAGTGGTCCTGGGACTCAAGTTATTGAAGCGTAATAAGGTTCCTGGTCCAGACCTCCTCCCTCTTTCTCTTTTCAGGGATGATGGGGCGAGGTTGATATCAAAACTGACAAAACTTCTCCAGAGGATCTGGGAGACTGAAGAGGTACCTCGTGATTGGTGCCTATCAACAATCATTCCCGTTTTCAGAAAGAGGGCTGAAAGTCTATGTGACAGCCACAGAGACATCAGTTTGGTGTCTGTTGCGTCCAAGTTACTCTCTGGTCTCATTTTACGTCGGGTCACTGAGCCCAGAGAAAATCAGATACGCGAAGAACAGGCAGGATTCCGACCCGGTTGAAGGTGTGTTGACTACAGTGTTACCTTGCAATGGATCATAGGACATAGGCGCCCTTATAGGCAGCTGATGATCTGTTTTTTTTTTGATCTGGAAGCTGATTACGATTCAGTTGCTCGTAACGTTCTCTGGAGCTGCCTTCTCTGCAGGGGAGTACCAGAGAAATACGTGAATCTGTTGAGGTCACTATGTGCTTACTCCGCAAGCAGGATGAAAGTTTATGGAAAACTGTCTCGGGCGTTCATCACTTCTAGTGGTGATCGTCAGGAGTGTCCGATTTCTCACTTGCTGTTCAATGTTGTCATGGACGACATTCTGGAGGGTGCGCCTCGGGAATCCAGTGGGCTTGGTGTTGAGCTTCTTCCTGGCGCTAGATTGACCGATCTGGAGTACGCAGACGACACTGTCTTACTTAGCCGTTCTGCCGAGGAGATGCGGATCATGTTGGACAAGGTGAGTGACCGAGCTGGTTTGTGTGGAATGCGCTTCGCACCTTCAAGACTGGGGCATTCACACTCCTACTTTCTTCATTGTAGGTAATCCGCTTGAGACAGTGGGTAGTTTCACATACTTGAGTGGCACTAATTTTTCAGCCTGTAATATTGCTGATGAGATATCAGCGAGGATTGCAAAGGCATAAGTTGCCTTTGCCAAACTGTGTCATCTGTGGCGTCGAAAAGACGCCCGGTTGTCGCTGATGGGGAGAGTATATAATGCCTGTGTGCGTTCCATTTTGCTCTACGGTTCGAAAACGTGGCCTGTTCGCAAGGAAGATATCAACAGGCTTGTTATGTTTGACCATCGTTGTCTCCCCCAATTGGCCCATATTAAGTGGACTGATCGTGTGAGCAATGTGGCAGTTCGCCGGCGCGTATTCCGGAACGCTCGGGGTGCACGATCAGTTGGCCAGCTAATCTCGATGCACAGCTTGCGATGGTTGGGTCACGTACTCCGTATGTCATCTGATCGTTTACCGTACCGGTCATTATATACTAAGGCCAACAGTTGGGTGAAACCACATGATGGTCAAGAAACAACGTGGTCACGAAATATGATGACCCTGACTGCTCAACTGAGCAAAGTGGGTAAATGTCACCTACCTGGATGGCGTCCTCGTGATCACTCAAACCGCTGGTTAGAGACGCTATCCGAGATGGCAGTATGTCGCAGTCAATGACGGACCTGTTTCCATACAATTTCTAGTTCTTCCGCTTAGTCTTCTTTTAATAATGTTCAACCTTCTTAGTAGCGTTTTCTTCTCGAATATTCCACGTCACTGTTGAGGTGAGCGGTGGCCTGAGCCACAGTACCTTGTGGCCATGCTCATGGCTTCTATGATGATGGTTAAAATATAAAAATATTTTTTTCTGGCTTTCAAAACGCTGTACGAATCCCACATAACATTGAGTACGGGAGATGCTTCTTATGCTTACTACACGGAGGCTTGGGAACTGTCTAACATTTTCCACTGGTTTATAGGAAGGGGATATTTTTTCAGAATGAGCATACACGCACTGCTTGTTCTAAGCCGAACATCTCTACGGTTTATCTCGAACAGCTTTCATCTTACAGTTAACAAAACGATAAGGAAAGCAGAGTTTAGGAATCAATTATGAGGATAGATTTAACAATCGCTCAGATGCCAGAACGCTATCGTGTTTGAGAGGGCTCCCAGCAACAAAGCAATCAGTAGCCTTGGAAATGTGTGTGTAAGCTTTGTCAGTATAGCAGTAGGTTGTGGTCACATGACTCGCTGAATCATTATATTCGAGGTATTTGTAATTGGAGAAGATTCGACAGTCAAGGGTCAACTGTCATACCTTGTGTCCAACTGGATCATCTATTTCATTATCGACCAAAGCTGCTAAATATATTGCATTTGATTAATTAGGAAGCCTCAAAGACTTTTGGTTGTCAGCCAGGGATTGATGACGAAGTATATGTTGATACAGTGCACAAAATAATTATGGGGATACTCGTTTTTGATATTATCCTCGTTAATTTTCAACTTAAAATATTCGGACTATTGTACAGATGGAAAAAAAGATAATAGCGTTTGACAGTGACCGTCGAATATAAAAAATGACACTCAGTCATAAATGTCACTGTGGAAAGCTCTAAAATTGGTCGAAATTGACAGTGGCTGATTAAGTGCGTATGTTTTCTGTCTCATTTTATAAACTAAATAGATCTTCGTATGCTGTTTATGAAGGATATTAACACTCTGTTACTAGCTCTCTGTCAGTCTTAAAAGAATGCGTTTTTCTGTTCCTCCTTCGTTCATTTTGGTAACATTTTTATACGATAATACTCCACATACTTTCTATGGAGTTCAAATCACGTCTTCCAACTGGCTAGCCCAAGCATTTAAGTAAGCATTTTTAAGTAAACAGTGCGATTCAGAGAGATGAAATACATGCGTCGAGATATTATCCCACTGTAAGGCGAGGTTTTCGTTGTGCATGTGGTGTGTTGATGTAAGCTGATATTTACATTCCATCCGCCACGACGAACTCCACTTTTCTTATAGAAAAGGGTCCCATACACATCACCGACGGACTATCGTTTATACTTTTGAGGAACGATCTATTTCCGTTTCTTTCGTGGGTCGTGTCAGTAAAGTGATCAGCCATTGGCACCTTCTAATTTGAAACTTCTCACGATTGAGAATTAGAACGTTGTAATGACTACTTTAAATAACAGGATGGTCTGACCATGTTAGTCGACGTTGTGACTTATCATCATCATTCCAACGGAAATGTTATGAACGCAAGTATGCCACCGATTGCGGCACATCGTTATCTCGGAAAATGTTTCTTGTCAGCCATTTGAGTAACCACGAGGACTCCAGCTAGGCAAGCGACACCTAACCACCTTACAAAATGGAACGGTCAGGGCCTTCATATTTTGTCACCACCTTGTTGCCTGATCACCACGCGGTTTTACCCAACTGTGGTGCCAAATACGATAAATGCTCAGTTGGCATGTGGAGTACGTGACCCAACACCATTAGTTGACTGTCTGACCGCGCATCCCCAGCTTTCCGGGATACGCACCAGCGAACTGGCTGGCAAAATGTCAGGAGGCGCATTTCCTAACGAAACAGCCAGGACGCATCACGCCATATCGATCGGCCTGTCCACTTCGGAAGGTATGGTCGTGGGTGGTGATATGGTTCCACTCAACCAGTCAGATTTCAGCCATGCGGTCAAACGCTTGTGCGCTGTCTGAACTGTCTTCTCCCATTGCTTTCTGATGCTCCTTGTGACGTGACTTGCTCTGACCTCTTGACTGCCATATGTGACCGTTTCACTTGATTCGTTCTTTGTCTGACTGTCATGTGTGGTAATCTTTTTGTCCTATGAATTTAGTCTCTGTGGCCTAATTTTGACACGCTCTTCCAATAAACGGTGTTGCCGCGTCTCTTGTCTTTCCCGGTTTTGGGTCAAGCGATTGAGCGAGTAGCCATATCGACGATCCAATACAATGGCAACGTGTGCCTTTGCTATCCTCGCCTATATCTCTTCGGCAATATTACAGGTTGACGACATAGTGCTACCTACCACAGTCTTAAGTGGACTGCCGGTATTTAGGAATGCAGGAATGGAAATGCAATACTTTGACGGTGCAAAGCACATTCCATGCAAACCAGCCCGGTCCCTCACGTTGTGCAGCATGTCTGTTTCAGAGGGGTTAAGTAAGATTGTGTTATCCACATACTCCAGGTCGGCCAATCAAGCACAGGGGAGAAGCTCAAAACCAAATCCACATACCCCATGCTGGTCAACTCAACATCAAGAAGAGATTCTGCATGCATGGTTTATCGAGAGGTGCTGTAAATGGGTGCAAGCTCAATGTTCTTTTTAGTGTGGGTGGAGTTAGTCGCCCAATCAACGTAGAACGAACGAGTGTTCGTCTGACTTGTTCATACCAAGTCATCTACCGCTCTGTTTGTTTGGTTGTGCCGTATAAAATAGGAGTTGTCAAAAGTTTGTTGACAAATGTTTTCGGACTGTTAAGACGCATGACACTCTTTCTCCCGTTTATTCCTAGGTAGTTGTAAACCAGAGTATTTCTTGCTTGCTCTTGGGATTATATTCCTTGTAGCACGATCGAAGTTACAACAATTAGATCTCTGCCAGTGACCTTCGGAACGGTTAAATTACCACCATACAGTGTAGAACACACTCAGAATCGATTGCCTAGTGAACATTTTCCACTAGGTCGCAGAATGAAAGAGCAAGGCTAAATTTTTGCTGAACAGCTTGAACGCCGGTGGTGATTACCATTTCACACAACCCTTTTGTATCCTGTTGGTTTAATTTTGCCTTGTCGTCAAAAGACATTTTTCGGACGCCACTTCGAGGTTTTGCATGCCTTTATAAAAACTGAATTCTGTAGGTTCTTTATTGACCTGAATGGTACCTAGTGGTCTCACATGTGTTTTGTACTTTGCAAATCAACAGCGATGAACCCGTAAGTGTCACCGTAGCTTGCTGATGTTCAGAATTTGAACAGTCCCTGGAGTATTCTTTCATACAACATGTACCACTGAAACATAGCAGTGTGCCGTTTGTTCATCTTATATTCCGACTCAGATTGAAATCCGTTGATGATTAAGCAACCATGTTCGCATGTTGAATGAAAGCCTTAACGGCTTGATAAGGCCAACTAAGTAGGTGACTTGATCATATGAGCACCCGATAACAAATACAGCCGGATATTTCGTAGAAAGCAGAGTGCACGTATTGTACCTGTTCCCAATTATTTTTCATTGTTTATTTTTAATCGTACTGCCAGGATCATTTCGACCGTACTCAGTACCCATACCAACGAAACACCAATGAGTATGGTTTCTTTTGACCTCTCGCCTTTGTTTTCCGAACAGAAGTTACATTAGTGGCGTCGATTTCTCTGCAGTGGACTACGACGGTCGAACCGGGCTACACGTAGCAGCTAGTTCCGGGGCTCGAGAAGCGGTCAAGTTTTTCATCGAAGTTGGTGGCGTGAACCCGAACCCTGTTGATCGATGGGGCCATACACCATTGTCCGAGGCAGTGCACTTCAATCACGCAGATGTAGTCGAGTACCTGGAGCAGTAAGTATATTTATGAAAGTGAGAAATACTTCAGTACTGATTTTACATCGATTACTCAGCTCTGATGACAGATAGAGAAGTGGACCATTTGTCTGTGATAACATTAAAATAGTCAATATGATTTTGCGGTCGGCGGTGTACTCTTCCAGTGTAGTTTGTGTTCACTGTGGGCTGAGCACGTATTCAAGACAGTTGGTGTACGATACTTCGCCAGTCAGTTACGGTGCCTAGAGAGAGAATTCGTTTACACTGTCTGTCTTTACTGATTTCCGTTATTTCGTCCAAAACAAACGTTGATTATGAAGCTCAGTTTATATCTACTCGTTTCTTTTGTCAGTTGTGATTACTTCATGTCTTTGTCTTGAAGATAAGTCTACCTTCAACATGTGCGCAGTGGTATTAAAAATACAGCAATTACTGGAATCTTAGATCGTGCATCCAGGTGTTTATGGCACTATGATAAATCAAAACCGTTGAAAGGTTGTGGGCTAATCATGAGTATTCTAAACATGATGGATAATAGGCGCGTAGAAGCATGAAGTGTCTTTTTGAAAAGATAAAACAACGTAGTTATCACTCTTAAACTATTTAGCAACAAAAACAGTTTTCTACGCCCAACGGGCCAGAGCGGCGTGGAAACGAATAGATTTCTAAGTGGTAATGAAGAGCTACGTCCACATTCAAACATACAACATCAAGGCGCCTACACCTTGCAAACAAACAACCGAGCTGTAAGTGAAAGTGAGGCGTCATCAGGAAGCTGTCTTGCTGATGACGCCTCACTTTCACTTACAGCTCGGTTGTTTGTTTGCAAGGTGTAGGCGCCTTGATGTTGTATGTTTGAATGTGGACGTAGCTCTTTTTTAGTGATTAGGTCCCCTCCCTCTTTCTTCTTCTCTCTTCCTAAACAGCGTTTGTTTCTTCTTCTTCATGGTTGTGTGGCAGTTAAGCATCAGTGTAAATCACTGATGTATTGCTGTCTATGATGATGATGATGATGTTAATGAAGCGGAGGTCCTCGAGTAGCAGTAACGCGAGACACGGTGTTGGTATTTGTTCACAACCCAGGTAAATGAAGTTTATGCCAGGCGCGACTTCACTGAGTTACTCTGGCTACAGTTAACTATTACTTTCATCTGTAATTAGCCAGTGGCGCAGTAGCCTTGTGAGAGCATAGGCGGGAGATTCGCAACATGAGCTCCATTGTCTTCTATTCTCCGCCATATCAACGTTCTCAGCCGAAGGTGTTCATTGTCGATAAATGGAAATGAGAATAACACAACGTTACAAACAAGTTGTAATACTCTACGTTTCAACCACCTCGACTGGCTTTCCTCAGGAATGTTGTAATCGAAGAGTATTAGAGTATTACAACTTGCTCGTGACGTTGTGTTATTCTTGATCCATTTATCAGTACCATGTTATTCACGACGCCCGAACTGTTTGACTTCATTCGTATTAAATTTGGTGCGAATATCTTACGACTGCTGTTCATTGTCCTTCGGACCCCAACCAGGAAGCGCCCTAATGAAGCGAGCCTCAGAGTGTAAGTGCTTTCATACTCCGAACCCAAGTCATGTGCTGATCATCGAGCTGCCGCTTCCAGCCTAACACACCACTCGTAAACAATACAGGATGTGGCAGACGATGAGTTGGCCAAGCCAACGAAGTCTGTGAGACGCGAACAATGTGCTCAAGGGTCGATACAGTTCATTTGCTTCAAAGACATGTAAGCGAACTTCGTCATTGCTGACACAGTGCCTCTACCACACACCGCCAACACTTTGGAGATGCCGACGGTCGGAAACAGTCACTGTGAACGTATTCGGTTCGAATGGACCAAGTTTCGGGACCGTACAATAGGAATGCCCTTACAGTAATATTATACGCCTTTCACAGAAAGACTGAAACCACGCCGACCCAACTAACGGTGTAAGTTTGCAAACATCATCCAAACCTTTGCAATGCGATTTGTGATTTTATCAAACACTCGGCCGGCGCTGATACAACTCCCAAGGTACACGAATTTCTCAACCGCCTTTAATGGCTCACGACTAAGGGTGATGGCAGACACGGAGTCCTGCCTATCTTACAATAGCACTGCACTCAGTCAGTCCAAAGGCCATACCAAATTGACGAACTGAAGCCAACAGTCTGTATAAGATGTTCTGGTCTCCCTATGAGCCCTCGCAGATTAGGGCGATATCGTCTGAATGGTGTACGTCTCGAAGTCGAATGTTTGCAAGCACTTCCGCAATGTCATATTTACAGTCTGCCAGGACACAATCTAGGATCTGGTCTACTGGAAAAATGAATAGAAAGGGAGAAGCTGGACAACCTTGTCGTACCCCACCTGAAATGCTAAAGGTCGGTGACAAGCTGCCATAAACCATAACCCTTCCCGAGACCTGACAGTAAATTGCTTTCAGCATGTCTATTTACTTCTCAGGCTCACCCTTCCTCGATAGACAGTCTTGAAGTGCAACCCTGTCAACCGAATCGAAGACACATCTGATGCCAAAGAATACAACAGTTGTTGGTCTCCTATATGAATGAGGAAGTTCAAGCATCTGGCGAAGTTTGAAGATATGATCAGTGCAGCCATTTCAGTGGTGAAACCCAACTTGCCGCTAACGGATACGTTGTCTTCATGTTTCGCTTAGTCTACGGAGTACAATGGGTGCGCCCAAACTCGACACAGTAAGAATCAGACCAATCCCTCGGTGATTTGTACACGAAATGCGTCGGCATTTTTTGAAAACGGAGACGATGTTAGCCAAACCCTAGTCAAGTGTAACGACTTCACTGATCAACGGTTTTTAGAGCAGAGTCGTCAGTTCTATAACTAATGCTGCACCTCTGTCTACAAAAAGGGTAGGAGGGAGTTCGTCTGGACGCATGCATTGCGACGTTTCGGATACTTAGTTTCGGTTGGAACTTCTGTTTCTGGAGACCAATGAGCACAGGCATAGCCCGAAGGCGTAGTCAAAGGCACAGCTGATCAGTTGAACTGCCACTGAAATTGCTCGTTCCAGCATCCTAAACGTCCTGGCAGGTTATGAATAGGCCCACCGTCGACTGCGCAGATCACCTCGATCACATATGGCTTCCTGCCAAAAGTTGCCTGGATGAGATGGACAAGATTTTAATAAATCCCGGTTGCAGCGGCTTGTTCCATTTCAATGACGCGTTGTGTCTACCAGGCCTCACAATCCTCATAGTTCCTTCCGGAGCTCCAGGCGAGTAGCCTTACAGACCGGGTTGTACTCACCACTGGATGGAATATTCCGGCGAGTATCAAGAAGTTCCAGTGACCGTACAGAGACCCAGCGGTTGGCAGCTGAACGCGTAGTATTACCAGAAGAAACAGTTCCGCATATGTGCCCAATACGCTTCAATGTCACCTGGTGGGTGGTGACCTAGACTAGAGGCAAGCGCACACTGGTAAGCGTAAAACGCATGTAGCCCTGTTAGTTTAGATATGTCAATTTGTGGTTGACGACGAAGTGGCCTTTCGCCAAAACGCAAGACGAACAGTACATGATCGGAATCCACGCATGTGCTCCAGATTGACTTAATCTGAGAAACAGCGACGTCAAAGATCTGTGTTCACGATCGACTCGGTGATGGATGTTGCCAGGTTGTACGTTGACACCTAGAACGTACAAACTTAGTACTTACCAGATACAGACCGTAATTCAGCAAAGAGCTGCAACAAACATTCACTGTTGTCTGTTCGACGAGTACCGTTAGAGTGCGGCCTACCTAAGTCAAGCTCGTCAGCGCACAGCCTGCCTACTTGAACTTTCCAGTTTCCAACCAGAACCACAATGTCTATGTTCCGCACGGTGTGTGGATTAGTGAGCTGATGCTAAAAATCATCTTTGACTGCGTCTGGACTACAGTCTGTGAGGGCATATACCGCAACAGCAAACAGCGTTTGAAATGGGCGCATCTCGATGTTCTAACCGTACCTTCGAGTCTGACATAGCAAACACGATTGTTGAAAGGAATCTAGTCAAGCAGAGCCTTTTTTGCGCATGCGTTCGGGGCAATTTCAACACCGGGTTGGCTAGTGGCTTTATCCACAGGGTCTCTAGACAAGCGTACATTGTACTCGCATAGCTAAGCGGCTGACGGAGATGTAGAACTGAGCTAGAATCTTGAAGCCGTTTCACCAAGATAACGGATATCGATGTCAAGGGTTTTTTCAAAGTATGTGCAGGAACTGCCTGCTAAACTATTTACATAAGTGTTCGAACACTAAGGGTGGCAAGCTAAGGATGTTCGGGGGTCGAGTATGGGTTTTGATGTTTGGTACATTATCATTTGCCTACGAATTCTGTCACGAGCGGCAAATGGTGTCTGAAGACGCGGTTGCGGTTCACCAAGTACATAATTGTTTGACAAAAGAGGGGGACTTATAGCACATTGGTTTGGTGCGATAAAATTTAATATGGAAGCAACGCCGACCGACATTTCAATCAGAGTTCTGACAAAAAGACGACAAAATTAACAATTAATACGAGTTTAAGCTCACTGTTTAAATAAGAGCAAAACTAGTCTTACGTTCAATTTACATATCAATGTTGTATGGAAAACTTAAATAGTCGGAAATATTTTGGCACTTGGAACACTTAAATCATGGATCGTCGAAGTTAACAAGTTTGACACATGTCATACTATCGTATTACTATGTACGTTATCACCGACTGAAGCTGTCAAAGCTCGCAACGATCAGTCACATTGTCCAAAATATGTATCACATAATGGAAATTCCAGATGAGTCGTAAAAATGTGAATTCATTAAGTTGGAAAAGTAGCATCGGACGCGTCGCACGCTGGTTCCAACACTCTGAAGCTTGATTCGATTGCACAACTCTGGGGATGGATGGGGAGCGGGAATAACCAAGATCTCTACGTCGGAAGCCCACTCCAATTCACAGGAGTAGAGGTCAATCCTTACCGACAGTATTACACAAGTAACTTGTACAAATACGTAACTGCCATACTACTGTCAAAAGACCCGCTAACTGAAAATAGGAATGGATACATGGGACTTAATCCATAAACTACTTACGTCCTTACGCAAGTAGTCAACACTTCGAATAAAATCGACTTTAGTTGTCAGCTTCTACGGGGATTCGGCTATTTGATCCACATAAGGAAGCTAAACTGTATCCTCTTAGGACAAAACGCATTGACTAACTCGGTTCAAGTTGACATGAGAACATCTTATGAAGTCTGGGACAAGATTGGAAGATTTATGTTAGCACACTTATCCGGCTAGTATTCTACTTGTTAGACTAAATTCCAGAACATTTAAAGGCACACGAACAAAGTCTGCAGGTCACTACCGTTATTAACCACGGAAAATAGCTTCGTCCACAATTTCGGTCGTTTGGCTGATCTGACTGAAGATTCATGTTTACACGAAACTGAGCAGAAGTGAATCTACTAGTTTGTTGCAAGTGTTATTAGCCTAACCAATTTCATTCAGCAAACTTTTAATTCCCGCAATCACAATCTCCATTTTCGTTTTAAACTCTCCTAGCTATTTTTATATTTCAGTGTTATCAAACAACGGAAGGACTAATCCATTCTACTGTTCATCGAGACATCCGGCAACACACTTCGCAGCAATTTATTCAACGTCTTGGAACGGAGGTCTCGTTTGCCTCACATCTCGTCTGTTCAGTGAGCCAATCAGACCACCTCCCACATTCGTTCCAAATCGCTGTTGAGTTCGCCAAGAGATTGGTCCAGATTCACTATTATTATTACTCGCAATAATAATTACTCACAGTCAGTCGTCCGCACTTCTTTAATACACCGTTCTCGCAGCTAGCACTGTGTCTAGAAGACTGCTGGCACCAGGGGTTATCCTATTAAGAAAAAAGACGCGTACTAAACAAAAAAACACCGTCATGAAAGCAAACGCTCACGTGCACTCTATGATTGTATCGACCATTATCTGCTCGTCCACCGCTTAAGTTGACATTTATTACACTCCGACATCCCTACGTGGTTATCCACGTGCGGATCGAGGGAATAACCGTCAGTGTGTGCATTCAGACTGCATACCACTCACTGAGTTCACGGGTAGCCTATTACAATAGCACAGCCGAGTATTTTATTGAATGTGCACTAGAATGCCAACACGCCGTGCGCACTCCTGCTCGGTTTATGTGTGTGATCGGCGCCTTCTATCGGAGGGTTTTCCGCCTGCCATTCCTTGTCCATTGGTTCGATTTCATTGAGCGATGGCCCGGCCGGTAGCTCGTGTTGTTCGCCATCTATCCATTGTCCATCCTATTCTGCCTGCCATGTCTCGCCCGTTGGTCTGATCCAATCGAGCGATGACTTATCCGGTCGTCCACACCGTCCCCGAATCGCTCGCTGTGGGTTTTGGACGTACCCCCCCCCCCCCCCCGCATTGAGGTATTCCGCCAAGTGTTGGAATACTCGCACCTCTGACCTGATAATCCACCACAATAGGAGAATTCGATGTCGCTGGGGTTGGGTTTTGCAGAATTGGTGACCGAAATGTTGCTGACCTGAGAATCTTGTAAACTGTACCGAGCTTCTTTTTTTTACACCGCTTCTCAATAAGGTTACAACTTGTCCATGAATAAGTAGAAGATTAGCGTTCTACCCATCTTTTGCTGGCTCATTCCATTTTAATGCTAGACAAGAACGTTACAAATTCTAGAAACAGATTTGTCCTCATCATCTTGCCAGAAGAAAGCACTGAGTTTTGGTGAAAGTTATAGCGACTAAATTCTTTTAACAATGAGTAGAGAAGTGAACTGGGAAATTGAAGTGGGACCCACAGTCGACCCAAGTAGCGGCCGATCCCATGGGGAAGGCGACGTTAGAACACTGCACTTCTGTGAAACGTTTAGCGCTTTGATCCATGATTTAACGCAGATCAGCTAGGAGAGACTTCCGAAACATCCCACAGCAACGATACCGCACAAACGGTTGGTCATACAAGCGTCTGCGCCTCGTGAGTTCCCATTGTTGAAACCTATGCCGAAGGCAGATTGAATGGATCGCACAGCTGGTTGCTGGGAGTCTACAGATGCGATACAGCCGATTTACATTTGCGGACGGTGAAGTAACTTCACCGTTGGAGCCCACAACCCAATTAAGAGTCGCTATGGTGTAGATATTACGATTATACTGAACCGGAAGTGTCCCAACTCAACAGTCAGAAGGGAACATGATGGAAGTCATTTTTTGAGACTATTCAGGTGGTTTGATGGTCGACTATAAACTGCACAAAAACATGACCACCGGTTCTTACTATGCAATACGGATGGATCGGCTGCATAAATCGATCAAAGAAAAATGGCAGTGAAAAGTGAGAAAGCAGTATTCCACGTCTAGACTATAAAGCACCAGTCCATGCCTCTCCAGTTGTGAAGGCCACTATTCAGAATTACAACCTTGATCAAGTTATCAACGTGCAGTGTCCATCCAAGCTTGTAATCAGACCTTGCAATTTTGGCCTATTACGACCCTGAAGGACCTGCGCAGGGAAGAAAACTGAGGGGGGATGATTTGAAATCGGCCACGGAAGAGTGACCGAGTTATCCATAAAACCTTCCCGAAAGATATCCAGAAGCTGAAGAGAATAAGCTGACTAACTGCACTGAGCGGATGCATCTATACCGTTTGCCTGAGACCACGAACCACGTAACACTCGAAGAGGCATAATCACTGTATTGTATTCGTTTGTCATGTATACGTACGTACAAAATTTTTCAAAAATCAAGAAATTACAAATCCAGAAATTATACTTCTTGGAAACTCAGTCAGATAATCTTCGATATCGTTCCCCCTTTCGGTTTAGCCACAGTAAAGCGGAGAAGAGCAACACGGTACCGACCAGGATAGTTGAGAAGGACACCAAGGGAAATCCTTTCTGGGAAAATGGAAAATTATACCGAACGATTGCATGTGACCTCGTTTCATATTATGATGGAAGTAAAGCTGAACAATGTCAACGCTCAGATAAAGCTGTACTGAAATGCAAATAACTGTTTTTGTAGCACTACGTGTTCAAAAAACATGTGCACAATATGAAATCCACAGTATTTACAGATCAGACGATTCAAGGTTTGGACACCATCGTGAAAGATCTTAACTTTTACTTTCCTTGACAGTTTTCATCACTAGTCATCAGAGAATAGGCATATCATCACCTGTGTCTAAATTCCATTACGGACCATCACGCTTACGATAACTGAGAATAACAGAGGAACTGGGCCTCATCTAGCATGGTCTACAGTGAGTAATTATCTACGGTGACGCATGTTTTGCTGAACTAATCACCACTTGGTGTTCTGAACAATGACATGATTTTTAAAGATCAAAATCCTAATAAAAGCTCAGAGAGAGGGCTATGATGAATATCAGGCACGCCGGTAACAAAATTCAAAGCGCGTAAGTAATTGGTCTAGTTATGCAAAACGTCTGCGCCAAGTAATTCTGACATACCACCCCATTCTTTTGTGTTCACTGTAACATCTAACTAACGGAATCCATCAGAGACCTATCTGAAATTAGTGAACATATCTCTGGTTCTTATAGTACGCGGTGTTTGAGGCCAAGCGACAAGCCAGATCCCATATCGGCCAGTGACTATGTCAGCCTGCCCAAAACTAGACCGTTGGAGAAGCCGCGGAAACCAGAGCCGACTCTTTAAAGACAAGGTGGATAGTCAACGTCATAACCATTGAATTACTAGACGTGACAGGAAGTCACCAGTAGCGGTTGTACATGGCGCAAAACGATTATAAATTCGCTTGTTTTTGTCATCGTTTTGGTTAGAATTATTTTTGCTGATGTGAAAATATAGAGCACAGATATGTATTTCGATTGAAGCAAAATAAAACAAACGTAGCCCAAGAATGGCCACGGAATCACCATAGGGCCACCGTGAACAAAGGTATTCCGAGTCAAAATTCACAGACTGATGGCATATATACCTTTGGTTTTATTTCAAAAATGAAACCGAATTTCGTTGTACACTGCCAAGGATTTTAGTAAACCACTACCTACATTATTACTCCTTCGACAGCGCGTTTTTTCAGTTCCACCCTATGACGAGCACCTCGTCCGTTTTAACGTACTTTCTCGCGGTAAGGTCCCACAAGTAAGTCACGGGGTTTACGTGAGGCTCCTTGTTAGTCACTACAGCTATTCGACGCCTTAATATAAAACCACTATATAAAAGCATTAGTTTCAAACCACTTTGGCTCGCCACCTAAGGTATACAACTTAATCCTGAACAAAAACGTGGATAAGATTATTCAACGCGTTCAGCTCGCATAGATCGTACGCAGCACATCACATACACTCTCCTGGACAAAACAGACGGTCGGTGTTAGTTGTGGTGATCGCAGGCTACGGGCTAGCAGTTCACGAACGACAGCATTTTATAGTCACGTGCCCATCGGCTGAAATGACAAGACTACAGCCAATCAGGAGTGTTTTGCTTACTTTGCTGCCATTGGTCCGACAACTGACCCCTGCGATTCAAGCATCAGATAGACGGGGTTGATTGCCATCTGTTTCACATTCCCCAAACAATTGCTTTACGTACTGCCATCTGTAAAAGTGCGTGTAACCAGGATAACGATAAACTCGTAATTGTGTCTACAGCTCCTATTTCTACTGTGCCGGGATCGAGCTAGTTCATCACTTACTATTAATCTCACGAGTTCTATTATTGCATTCGTGTTACGGTTACCTGGATCGGCCCTGATATGTTTTCGACTCGTGGCAATTTTAAGCGTTTGCATCCGCTTCTGTGCATCAATTCCCTAGTGTTCCTGCAGGATGCCATTCAGTGTTCATCTTCTTATCGCAAATCACTGCTTTTTTCAGAGCGAATTCACACTATGCGCACTGTTATTTTTTGCCCAATGATGTGCGGTACTCACAATGTAGTGTCCAATAAGGTGGTGGAGCGGATTTGTGCTACAATTAAGACTGGTGGATGACCAAATCGGAAACGAGATTGAAGTTTGGATACCGCACAATGTACGCAACAAAGATAAACCTACCAACTGAGGTTGTGTACGTTAAGGAGCCCAGGAATCTATTGGATGTGTCCGGAGACAGATGGAGACAGCTATTATCCTAAGAACGACAACACTTAGTGCACCAGACACTTGAACAGAGAACACATCACCAAAATAAACAACCATACTACGTGGGGCACAACACACAGAAACGGAGACCTTTCAGGATCGGAGAACATGAAAAATAGAACTATGGTCGATCATACATCAGGCCCAGATGCAGGCAAGTTTAAGAGACGATGGAACGGGCGCTTTACTATCGTGAGTAGCAGAAACACGGGCTTTCAGGGCAATCAAAGTCCTCGTGGTCGATGGATCAATGGCAAACATTTGAAACCTTGGCACAATTGGTGGACGTTTTTAGAGAAGATGCGAGGGTGGTAAGTGGCCAAGTCGGAGACACGATTATTTCGACATTCGGTGTGTTACTTCAACACTGTTGTAGGGTATGCTGAAACTACACAGCAGATGGATCATTACTAATTTTGCGAAACTGTTTCCTTTTTCAAACTTTTCTTTCTTCGACATTTCCTACGGAACATTTTCATTTGACGGCTATAGTGTTATCCCTTTGTCACTCTGGTTCGAGAGACATGTTAATTATTTGACATTACAGCTGACAAACAGTACGGTTAAAATTCTTTTATATTTGTTGTCACCGTTTATTCTTTCGCCGAGTGAACTTGTGTGATTTGTTCTTCAAGATGAACTATAAATTAAACACTAAACACCTACCAGGTAGGTGGATGTAGTGAAGCTTTTATATCTGGTATTGCTATCATCGTCATAACGCGCAGGCCGTCTGGCTAATGTATATCGCATTTACTCATAAACACCCAATAGTGGTTAACCCGTGAAACCGTGATGAAGACAAACACCATTTTATGTAAATTGCACAATGAGGAAATCGCCCTCATTGGAAACTCTGAATACCGCGAACTAAAGTTGTGTCATAAACCATTAACTAACAGTAAATAAGTCTGTGTAAAAAGCGTCAGACAAATCCCGAGTGATTTCGAACTTAGAGAAAAGCTGGGAACCACCAAATCAATCTCCTATTTAAAGATACACTGAGTCACCATGAAAAAACTTAAAACCACAACTTTCTGCACGAAATCTACTTCCTCCAAAAAAAGTACCATGGAGTTCATAAACTCACTAGTTCTCGGAGGAGGAAAAATAAAAGGGTATACTAGGTGCGTGATCAACTTGAAGTGAAACAGCCGATGAAGGTTGTAAAAAGTGAACTGTGCGAGTGAAATCACATTTACGGTTAATTTGTCAAAAGAACCCAGAAATGTAGTTCAATATGAAAGACCTTGAAAATCGCGTGGAATCACCAATCACCAGTTTGATCAAAGCATGGAGGCTCAACCATTAGCTCAGCTGCTCTAGCCTTGCTTTATCATAGGTAAACTTAATGGGCTCGATCGCTTTCACCGTGAACCTTACCATCGTGTTTAGGAGTGAAGCTGATACAAGAGTGAACAGGTACGTATGAATCGGTTAAAAGGATAAATCGATTAATAGTGTCCGTTTCAGAAGTTCAGCAATAATAAAATTGCGTATGAAAAAAATGATAAGAGAAACCCAACCACAGCCTACCAAACGTAGGACAAGCCTACTTCATCAGATAGAAAACAACGGTGGGAGCTTAAGCGTGCCTTCATTCTGCTGCGAGCATTCTGATAGTCCAGCCGTTCTAAGACCCTAAACTCGCTGTTGTGAATGTGCACACTAAGTCGTTGACTGGACGCAGCTATTGATGATGTTGTTATGATAGATTCTGCTAGGTTGTTTAAAATCTCTGCGAGTCAAATGGCTCATGTGATTATGTGACTTTAGCAAATTTCCCGTGGGATGATTGTTCTGGCGAGATCAAGGGATGAAGTTGACGGAAAACACTACAAGCTAAGATTCAATCCTTTTCAACATGTGGGAACTGTCCACGTTTATGTAATCTGTTTGTGCGAGGTATACCAACAATAACAATGGCTTTCACGCGAAAAGGGCAGCAAGCTTGGACGATTGACCCAAAATGAGATGAGTTAAATACAATCGATAAACAACATGAATGAAAAGCACCAAACAGTCTAGTAAGTCAAGCACCGACTTCGCTTTATAGCCATCGATGTACACTTCATTCATTCAGTCATAACGGTCATTAGCCTGGCCAGAAGGTACTGTGGCTCGACCCGTAGCTCGTCGTAACAGTGACGTGCAGCAAGCTGGAAAAGGGATAAAAATGGGCAAAACAAGACCAAGTGGAACTGGAAACCATATGGATGCAGGAACACCACTGACTGCGTCATGCTGCTATCTGGGATAGCGTTTCTATCCAACGACTTGAGTGAGGTCATTTGGAACAATCGTACTTATGTCTGATTCATGGGTAACAGTACCCGGTTTTCCGCTTCCACGAAGGCAATTTTTGCCGTCGAAATGACGAAAATGCATTACCTTGTGTTTAATTGTGTCGAACAGGAGGGGGGGGCTACCTCAACGATGTAAAATGGTTAAATCAGTCAGCAGCTTCTGCGTCTTTGCCACTTTCCACTATACGTCAAATTTAGTGTCACTATCAGGGAATCGACAAGTTCTGACACAATACCAGCTACACAATACTAATTAGAACACACCATTGACTAGCGGCGACTATAGACACACCTGACGAACCATAGGGGCAGAGGATTATCTTCACTATATTTACGGAGCATTATATAACGTGTAAGATAGATAACTTAGTCACAGGATTTAAAATAATTAACAAAGGTAACATCAACTTATTTGCCAAATGAAATTCAATATCTAAACCTATCGACAGTATCTGATCCAGAGAGAATTTCAATCACCCGTTGGGGGAATGTACAGATTGCACGGTAACACTGTTGGCGGGCATTTTTCAAGGGTGCACAAACAGTAGTCCGTTGAAAAAGTGTGGGTAATATTCCAGTTTCAAGATAAAGGACTTAATAGGTAGTTAAATTGTTGAAAAACGATATCACACGTGTTTCCATCGTCATCTGGCCGATTCAATCCAACCCATTTATCAAACCTCAAGTTTAATAATCAGTGCGAGTGTTTGTTCAATTCATTCAGTCTCCTCGATACTACAGAGACTTAGTAAAGCTACGTGATGTCGCTTTCTTGACTAGAGTATTGGGTTTAGAACACCAGTCAGCGGTATGACACTACAATTCTGTCGGGGAAGAACTCAATTTCCCGAAAATACCGTTTTCATTTGCCTTTGGAAAGGCCTAATTCATTCTGCTCGAAGTGACCTTCACTGTCGGCACGGTCATGTACCACTTTACTCGTTTCGCGCGTTCTCAACCTGTGCACCCCACCTGCGTACTTTGTCCTTCACGAGCGTTCTCAGCGTAGAGCTAATTCCTGGCATACCGCCCACATGCTCGTCCTTTAATTGGGACATCACTGTACGGTCTGGATCCTTGTCTGGTCCACTTCTGTCCTTGTTTTCTGATTGGTCACAAACCCTTTAGTTGTTGTCTGGTTTGTGACTGTGATGTCTTCGGATTTAGTGACATAAAGTGGCTCTGTCCGGAGGCCTGTCTTTTTTCTGTTTTCGTACGTTAGCATTGGATGGTTGAGTTGGCCGGGAAGATTCGCATTAATCTTGCATATTTCGTAGTCCGTTGTTCAGACTCGTTGAACGTCGTTCCGTTATCTACCGTTCCACTAACCGTTGTTCCGTTGTCTATTTACGCACTCGTAGGCCGTATACCGAGTTACAACAAATTCCCGTATGAAAGAGGAATCCATTGTGTCTTAAATGCAGTGTTTCTCACAATACACCCAATACGGTCGTGAATCACCCGATACTTTAAATAGCTGCGGAGCTCTCCTAGAATACAATTCTTTTGCTCTTTCAAGACATGTAAATAAATTGTTTCATATACCTTTGGACATAAACATTCAAAATCCAGCTACATCTTCGGCAAAGAGAACATGTAACAAAACCAGATTTTACGGTCATTTCATATGCTAAACTTCGGGAATTATATGAGAAAGACCGTACGGTAATTTATGATGGTTTTGTATGTAAATACACTGATAATGTTATGTTCCGCAATTCTAGTAGCAACAGTCAAGTTTCAACTGCAAAAACTAGTTTAGGAAATAATAGAGTGGTGTAACGTTAAACTCAACGGACTGTCTAGACACGGTGATGTTTCGGTGGGAACTAGTAAATATATTCCTTCGACTTCTAAGTGTGTTAGATATATTTCCGAATACCACTTCAAAGTGGTCTCCTCCTTGGCAAAACTATGTTACTGATGTTTCGTCAGAAAAGCGTTGTAAATTCAGTATATCGGCGTACGCTCCAACGGACAGCTGTTCGGAAGGATGCGTTCTATGACGCCCTCGTTGACCTTCTGAGGCAAGCTAAAAACTCGGACATCATACCAGCGGGCGACTTTAATACTCAGCTTAGTAGTCTTTCTCT
>JTDE01003809.1:33613-57626 GCA_014338405.1 Paragonimus skrjabini miyazakii | reverse complement strand
TCATTCATTCTATTCCGGCTGCCACGTCTCGCCCGTTGGTCCGATCCGGTCGAGCGATGACTCATTCGGTCGCCCACGCCATTCTCCATCCGCTCACCGTGGGTGTTTGAATGCACCTCCCCCCTGTGTTGGGGTATTTGGCCGAGAGCTGGAATGCTCGTACTTCCTGCCTGGCAATCCCCCACAAGATGCGAATGTGAGCAAGAAACCCTACTTCACCGCCTGTACAGTGTATCCGGTGAACAGGTCATCATGATGACCCGGATAATCCGTTTATCGTAAAGTTACGTAGCAACGAGATTTCAATCAGACAGTTACTATCTTTCTTGTATGTACGCAGATTATTCCGCTTGCCTTGAAGTTCATTAATTGTTTCCGATTGACTGGCTAATATGCTTGTTATTCAACGATTCGCAGAGTTTTAAGGGTTTGTTTTGTGTATGTGGCTGTTGAGACAAAATAAGCTATTACACTTCCCGCAATTTGGCTTGACAACAAGTGGTAGGAAGTAAGTGCATAGTAAACAATTGGACACTTGAAATCAGACTCCATGTTCCAAGATGTAAACAAAAATATGACCAGATAATTGTAAATTCGTGAACCGCAACCAAAAATTGCCTAACGGATTAAAGAAACAGTTACAGTGATTCTGATTGGGAATAAACTGATAGCAAAATACTTATTTATAATTAATTTATCGTGATTCGAGTTCTTGAACAGGAGTAAGCAACAGAGCATCGTACAGTCCGGACAAAAACCTTATGAACAAAAAGCCATTGACAAAACTCTATTTCTAATGGAGATTATCAGACTTGGCCGACAAGTCCAAAGTGATCCATGGTTTCAGTTACATATGTTTAAGTAGATATTCTGACCAGACCACAAGGCAACGGGAAATACATCAATGAACATAGTTCCGAATGGTTGACTGTTGCGATAAAAGGAACCTGTAGGGATACCGTCATCAGACACCAGTAAGAAACTGAACACAGAGTCGACGCAACTGCAACTTTCCAAATAATGTTGTACCATCCAAATTCAAAGCACACATTGGATTTTGCGGAGCTTGTGACGATCGACCAGATGTCTGATATGCCCGAAAAATATATGACCAGCTTCCTTAGCGTACCGTGATAAATTATAGTTTATTTTTCGTGCCATCTTTAATTCAATCCCATATTCATCCTAGCTTCAACCGCGCGTTAACTCATCATCACCATCATCATAACAGCCATGAGCCTGATCAAAAGGTACTGTGGTTCGGGCCGCCGCTCATCTCAATAGTGACGTGGAATATCCTAGAAGAAAACTTTACTAAGAAGGTTGAAAATCAATAAAAGAAGACTAAGCGGAAGAACTAGAAATGGTATGGATACAGGTACGTCATTGACTGCGACACACCACCATCTCGGATAGCGTCTCTAACCAGCGGTTTTAGTGATCACGAGGACCCCATCCAAGCAGGTGACACCTACTCACTTTGCTCAATGGAACAGTCAGGGTCTTCATATTTCGTGACCACGTTGTTGCTTGACCACCATGCGGTTTTACCCAACTGTAGGTGGCCTCAGCATATAATGCCCGGTACGGTAAACGATCAAATGACATACGGAGTACCTAACCTAACCGTCGCAAGCTATGCACCATGAGAAATTGACCAACTGAACGCGCATCCCGAGCGTTTCGGGATACGCGCCGGCGAACGGACACATTGCTCACGCGGTCAGCCCACTCAACATGTGCCAACTGGCAGAGACAACGATGGTCAAACACAGCAAGCCGGTTGATATCTTCTTTGTGAACAGGCCAGGTTTCCGAAGCATAGAGCAAAATGGAACGCACACAGGCATTATATACTCTTCCTCTCAGCGACAATTGAACGTCTTTTCGACGCCCCAGATGACGCAGTTTGGAAAAGGTAACTCGTGCCTTTGCTATCCTCGCTGATATCTTATCAGCAATATTACGGGCTGACGAGATAGTGCTACCCAAGTATGTGAAAATGTCTACATTCTCAAGCGGATTACATGCAATGAAGAAAGTAGGAGTTGAAATGCCCCAGTCCTGGAGCAACACTTTGCACTTTGAAGGTGCGAAGCGCATTCCATACAAACCAGCCCGGTCGCTCAACATGTCCAGCATGGTCTGCATGTTTTCGGCAGAGGGGCTAAGTAAGACAATGTCGTCCGCATACTCCAGATCGGTCAATCTAGCGCCAGGAAGAAGCTCAACATCAAGGTCACTAGATTTCTCAAACACACTTGCAGTATCACTCTGACCTTTGTCTTTCCAACCTTTGTTATCTCGGTCAATCTGGGCACGAACCTTCATCACGTGACCTCTGACCCTTACATATTAAGATTTCCATGCCAAAACCTACAGAGATCGCAACAGGAAACTAACAAAACACTACCACTTATGCTATCTCCGTTCAGTACAAATAGTCTGTATGATTTTTACCCCAGTAACAAACGATGAGAGATCAAAATGCAACTGCACAAGACTGTTTTTTTAACATTTTGTTCAAGGGACCTATCATTTCAGGAAAATAACTGGAGATGTAAAATTAAATCAACATTCTCTCTATCATCATAACTAAAAGTTTTCACCTGATATCGAGAACGTTGGAAAGGAGTCAGTAACTGTCTGTCTTATCAAAGTATTATCAATGAAAAGCTAGATCACGTAATGTGCGATTGGAACACCGATTAAACAACGTTTTTGTACGACATACTGATCCACCGAATCCAACTGGTTATGTTAAAATAATCGAGATATGTTTTACTTCAAATGAGCTCGTCAGCCGATGGCAGAACTGAATATTCACTCAGCTTTGCATGAGGTTAATTCCCCAGAAGTCAATGAACGAACAGAAAGTACGAAATACAAATGTACAGTTTGTCCCGGAAGTGTGCACCCTGATACACTATCCGGAGTCCAAATCAAAAAGTTCAATCAGGTTGGCGTTCATGGCTCGAGTGTGTGACACGTCAAAATATTTGATTTTTTCCTATTCTCACCGGATTGCGGAATGAGATGGTCAACGAATTGGAATGGGTGCATACGGATTGGTAATATGCCGTTGAGTAAATGATTCATAAACCAGGTGCAAACTAATCGATCAGCAAGGGAAGTGAACAGTCAGTTCGGTCAGTCATATCAGATTGGATTCACACGAACAAACTAAGGGCAGGGGTGATATGAACACAACAGGAACGTTTAGAAAACAACAAGAATTCGACAATGAAGATATAAATCATTAGAAACAGGGATGTAATTTTACAACAGCTCATCAAGGTAGTTCATTACCGTCTGCTTCTAAGCGCACAACGTTGGTTTCTTAAGAGCCTCGGAAAAAGCTAAAGCGCGTTTGTTCACTGTTCGACAGACAACGCAACCAGGTTTACTGTGTGACACGATTTGTGCAAACATCTTGTTACAGTACTCTTAGCCTTACCAGCTATCATATTCAGAAGCCATTTCGGGATGTACTCCGAGATTCGAGTGTATAGGGCCTTCAGTGTACGGCCCACATATTGCAATCCACATGCAGAGTTATATTCATAAACAAGGTTTAAACTGGTGAGTGTTGGCAGTGGATCATACTGTGGCGAAAAGGCGTCCAATAAAGCAACCTGATCATTACTCCCAAGCAAAAGTGGTTGAGTGTTCACATATGATAATTCGATTGTGCCTAATGTGAGGTCAATGGCGCAGTGGTAAACATGGTTGCCTCATGAACAGCGTGTCCGTGGTTCCAGCCCCGACAGTGGCGAGGATATGCACTACTGACGAGCTGCTCTAATGAGAGCGAAACTCGTGTCTATACCTTTTTCCATACTGGTTTCTCTAATAGGCATAAGAATTTATCTTTCGTGCAAAAGCCTTTCGTTTTAGTGCAGTAGAATTTCTCCATTGTATTTTCAGGCTGTGGAAGTGGCTTATGATTGGTCTAATGGACTCATAGTTTGCGGCCCTTGTGATTGCGATTGCACGCATTGGCTGCTGCACTAGGACAATGTCCGAGGGAACACTTGAGTTGTGAAGGCCGTCATGTGGTCCAATCATTGGCTTGTGCTCTCTGCCCCATCTGGGCTGGACTCTATACCCCGATTGGACCACATAACGGCCTTCACAACTCAAGTGTTCCCTCGGACATTGTCCTAGTGCAGCAGCCAATGCATGCAGTCGCAATCAGAAAGGTCGCAAACTAAGAGTCCATTAGACCAATCATAAGCCACTTCCACAGCCTGAAAATACAATGGAGAAATTCTACTGCACTAAAACGAAAGGCTTTTGCACGAAAGATAAATTCTTATGCCTAAAAGAGAAACCAGTATGGAAAAAGGTATAGTGCTTTAGCAATTCGAAATGGGCTGACTGGAAAGTCTATGGGAGTGTGACTGCTGCGGTCAATTGTGGGTGATGTCCAATCTATATCAAAATCAAAATCCCCTACTACTCATCAACAATCTTCCTTGTTCAACTCGCTAGTTGCCATGATAAGCGCGCGCTCGCGTTTATGAGTCAGAATTCGCACCCATACCATCCTTGGTTCCCACTCCCACTTCATGTGCACTTCTGCCCGGTTTATGTGTCACCCGTGCTTTCTATCTGGGGGTCTCCCGCCTGTCATTCTTCGTCCGTTGGTCCGATTTCGTTGAGCGATGGCTAGTCCGGTCGCTCATGTTGTCCGCCATCTATCCACAGTGGGCTTTGACCGTATTCCACGATCGTGTCGAGATATTCCTGCGAGTGTTGGAGTAATCGAACCTCCGATTTCGTCGTCCATTCTATTTTGCCTGCCATGTCTCGCCCGTTGGTCCGACCCAGTTGAGCGATGACTCATCCGATCGCCCATGTTGTCGCCGGTCCACTCTCCGTGGGCTTTCGGGTGTGGCACACCCCGAGTTGTATTCTGCCGAGTGTTGGAATACTCTCACCTTCGGTTTGATAATCCACCACAATATCACACAGTTCAAGGCACGCGCGTTGTTGAGTGTAACACGATAAGTTTAGCTGACGTATATGTATGCTCAGGACTGACTCCGTTTTCCGTCCTATTAAGGGTGCCACATCATAACCCTCAAACACTAACGATATGTACACAGGGTTACAAGATTATGCTGTTGCGGCTGGTCGATTGTCGATTTGTTGTGAATGCTTTTCGACGAGACGTGCGGGATAACCACTTTGAGTGGGACTCAACTTGAAATTGGGCTCTTCGAGCATATTCTCATCCGAGCAGATCTTATGAACTCTGTGGTATAGTGTTCGCTCCACTCCATGTTTGCACGTAACCGGTGCCATACTTCTGAAGTGCAATAGTTGAACCGTTTGGTAGGTCTACCAAATATTCAGACGCGTCACACGCCCCAGCCATGAATGCTAACTTGGTTAAGCCCCTGGGTTCGGATTCCGGATTCTATCTCCGGGTTCACACTTGTGGGACAACCAGTAGGTGATCGATCGCCGAGGCTTCCCTCAACACACTGTTACACTGGTTCGGTCAGTCCAACAAGCGTGCACATGACTCATCGCACACGCGGTAAAACTGCACAGTGTTTACGCCTTCCCAATTCAGCAAGGCCAAACTGTCTGCATTTCGCTGCACGTATAACTTTGTCCAGTGGCGAGGACCGTCAAATTCAGTCAATTTTTGTAGGCAAAAGTGGGCGCAGAACTTGACTACGCAGCGTTATTCATTTGTCTCAGGTTCCGGTTCACTTCCGGTTCCGTTAATCGCCAAACGTATATCGTTCGCATGTAATCAGTCTAATCTCAATTAGACACTTCGGATCATAATGCGTAACCAAACTTGGTGATTCTCGTTCTTCACTGAGCCCGTCACGATTCGCCATCCCGAGCCAGCATTATGTTTGCAGAAACAATGGTGTGAAAGCCATGGACTGTCATAGACCTACTAGTTTAGCACATCTATTCTTTTCCTCCTCCACATTTGCCTGTCTAACCTTTCTGTTCCCCACCCACACCTTTTATCTAATGTATGTTCTTGGTTATCGCTATCTGATAATGAACAGACAATAGGAAATGTTGGTATCTGTCGGTGATCGTCTTCTAGTTGCTATGCCCAAAGATTTCACTGTTAACATTAAAGTCAGTCCTCACTGGGTAACAGTTCAAGAACCGCGACTGTTTCGAACATTCTAGGAAATGCGGTTTGACTAAAATAACCATCAGCAGATAGGACAAGCACCGTATGAGGACAGCAACATCACCATCACCACCACCAATAACAATAGATGCAGCTAGTGTCATTTCGACATTCCTAGGAACTGCCCTTCGCATGACATGGGGTTAGTTCCACACGTTCCAGACTTGCATCTCTTCCAGCTAAGAGACTGAAGAATAGGTTGAATCATGTGTTTATCCATATGATACGTTATTAGGTGGGGTCAAATCAACTGGATAACCCAGTTTCATCTTTCGTCTTCATGTTGGAAAACACTGTACCCGGTTGACAAGCGTTCCGACTTCTATGATGCAACACACATACACATTGAGAAGTGCTTCCATGATTAGATGTTCCGGTTTTGTGTAGGATATGTCATTCTGTATGTGTATGATGGATTGGCCATGGCAGTTCGACTGAACGTTGAGACCAATCCCGATGATCAGTGAGTTACATTCATTATTCGTGGTTCCTGTGTGACGTGCGAATTGGAGGGTGAGCTTTTTAATCATCCGTGTTTATAAACATTCCCCCTTTAACTGGCTCAGCTGATCAACATCGTAATACCCTTGAATACCCTTGAATTATGATATTGCTATGGGAGAGTGTAAGTGAACTTATTAAAAGCATCAGGTTCAGATAAATTTTCACTCTTTTTCGTTGATTGCTGGGGTGCACAAATTGCAGAGAGTTTTCAAGGTGCTTGGAACACAACAGAACACGCAATAGGTGTGGGCGTATCATCCTCAATCGAAAAAATGATTTTACAGGTATAGAATGCATGCTTGTTCTTCTGCTATCTTAAAAACAGCGGAGAAGTATCTGCAACGACAGCGATTTTTCCGTCTTCAAGTTATTAATACAACCCAATTCACACGGAAAACTTCCTGATCGGCAAAAGGTGCATTTGTCTGAACGAAATCAGTGTCAGACAAGCTGTGCAATAGTTACATACTTTGGGACAGTGGATCGTTGTATGAGGTTACACCTACCACTCTATGTAAAACTGGATCATTCATATATTAATCCAGTCAATGGCCGTTTAGAATAGTATGTTCAATATATTTTTACTCACTCGGCTTCCATATCCGTTGGCTCCAGTTTTATACCCATTTCTAAATCTGGCATGTATCTCGGAGTTTAACCTTCAGGTGATATCTTGTTCACAGAGTGTTATCGATGTCACGTCTAAAATTTGACGTCCCTCTTTTTTTCGTCTGTCGACTACAGTCCCTGACATATCTTGTTTACCATATTAAACTATATGTTATGGATATTGTGCTACCACTTTGACGTTAACGATAAACGTTCGTGTTCATTAGGCTTTTGGTAAAAGATTTCATTATTTCACACCGATTACTCAAGCCCCTTCCTAGTTACTTTCCTTAGTCGTTGTGCTTCTTTTTCTCATAGGCTGAAATCGATCGACTCTTTTGTGGTTAGTCTGTAAACGAGTAAGCATTTACTACAACCCCAGATAAGACTGAGGGAGATATCTGGTGGTCACTGGAACCACCTGTTTGCAAAATTGGTTGGTCTGGTGGATGCGTGCCTGGATTACGACCTACCGCTTATTCACGGGCCCTGAACACAAGTCCCCTGTGTGTGTGTGTGTGTGTTGTTGATGAGACCCAACAACGTAGAAACAGCTGTCCACCACTTCGCTGGTGACTGGTGGGATCAACTGTTTGCAAAAATCCACATATTTCCAGTGAAATTTCTTCAGTTTACATGTTGACTTGAAGGCCTATGACAAATTTGCCTACAGGGTTTTCTCTGATATACATTATAATCTCCAAGATGCGGCTACCAAATGTGAACCCCATGGGAACATATGACAATCCACTAAACATATTATTTGTGCTCTCTTCTGTTCACAGAGCATCACTTACCCCCTCCCCATCTCATGCAATAACTTTGACGCATGCATAAAAAACATGTGGTGGAAGGAACAGTGACAAACGACTGATCGTATCAGATCAGCACATTTGTGTACGTTCAAATTAGCATTTGAAACGTAACTCTATCGACCGTACACGGACTATTCTTTAAACTACTGAAGTTTGAGCGCCATTCAGTCATTCAACCATATGCACCCTTCTTTCCTATTTGGTCCCAAAACAGAGTTTTGAATACGATTCCATTTCTGTGGTGTAAACCAGAAAAGTTACTTCAACGGAACTTTAGAGTACTCCTTCCATCCCGAAGATACACAGATTGACAGTACAAGATTATTAGTAGTTTCGCATCTTTTAAACAGAAACGAAGACTAATCGGTTGCTTTGCGGGTTAAGCAACGCGAACTGGTATGCGAGCACATTAAATTAGGGAGTACAGAGAACCACCAGCGGACCAATAGAAATTGGCTATCATACTCACTACACAATCTGGAATATAACCGAACGCGAACTACAAGATTCAGTCACCACGACGGAGACGAAAGCCATATTCGTTCACCTATCATTTAGTAGTGATATCGCGACAGGGACAGTCAACTGTCAGTCTATTCTGTTCGTCGAACGCATTGTCCTAGTGGTAACACTACGTAGCTCGTTCATGACATACAAATGGTAGTATTGACTCTGAAACAGAAAATGCTTGCGAACTCCTTCTTGTGCCGTCCTATAGAAGAATGTGTAGGGTTTATTAAGGTGTGAATTGTTTTGTACACGGACATTGCGCCATAGCAAAACTGATAGAAAATATTCATTAGGGGCTGATATAACGACGGCAGGCAAAGACAATGCGGTCGATAGTGATATGCAGTGACCTATAAGTTCCATTTGTCCTTCACTATTCTACCTTCCATTGTCCGAGTCACTCTGACCATGAACTTTCCTCATGTAACCTTTGACCCGTTAGTATTGGGGTTTTCATGTAAAAACACAACATGTAATTATATGAAATCATCATGTGACTGTGTCCAGAACACAACAGACTCCTCCTCATCAGTTTACTGAAAATAGTTTGTTACTTTCACCTTGTTAACTGATGAGAAGCCAGCAAAATGTCATTGTGCGTGATGTCTGACTGACTATTTTCAAATTCATTTGAGGAATCGTCCGTTCAAAAAATATCATCCGGTAGTACACGAGACTGGTTCCACCAGATCCATCAACAGGGAAGTCGTTGCATACGTAACTGATTCTGATCATCTAGGTGATCTAACTAAGACTTTCCGCGTCGTCCACAGTCAACCATTCCGAACTGGTTAGTTAACGGTCGTTAGCTACTACTGAATCGCCTGCTGTTCGAATTCGTGATTCTAACCTTTGCTTACGGAAGATCCGTGTAAATGACCAGCCATCACATCACCAGTCTACTCACGCACAATCAAGTTCTTCGACTTAATTCTGTGTAGAAAACCGAGTCACCTTTCACCAGAGATGGTGGTTGGACATTTCAGCGATAAGACCATGTGGCTGAAATTTCTGTAGTACTTAAACGTGGGCTAACGGTATTCTACTTATTTTGTTTTCGCTTTATCACCCCCGCTGAACTCATATAGTTGTACTGACCTGATGATGACTTCTGGCAAACAAATGTTCATCACGGTTTCATCTCTGAATCAGTAAAATTTTCCCTACAATTTAGAGGTGTTGCCAAAAAGAACTGTTATTCAGCAGTCAGTCCCGCAGGTTTTCGTCACATTGCAAATAACTTGACAACTCTTTCGCTACTGAGTATCCCCTATATTCACTGCCCCCGTCGATTGAACATTCACTCATCCCGGGTGAATAAACTTGAGAAGTGAAGTCAGACGTTATGTTACAGGACTTAGGCTATGGGAAATTTCGCAGCAACCAAATTATGAATCAGATTACAGCGAAAAGTTAATCGTTCATTGATAGGAAAACCCTAACACAACCAGGGCAGTGAGAAAGTGACGCTCAGTTCCACTTGAATGCACAGAATAAAGTTGTCCTCTCTGATGGCAACCGCTTCAGGATATCGAATACAGCGCTAATTGTTGGTCGTGTAGGTGACCTTGATCTTGTTGGCCATGTCCGGTTGCTGGCTCGTCAATAACAAATGCCAGGAAATAGCTGAGACAGGCTGCTTGTAAGTTCGGATGGCGACGTTTAGTATGGCTACTGCTGCTGATGATGATGATGACGAATGATGTTGATGATGGATCATGATAATGATGTTGTTGTTGTTGTTGTTGTTGATGATGATGATGATGGATGATGATGATGATTATAATGATGATGATGACGATTATGATGATGACGTTATGGTCTGCACCGTCGTCACCGGTCATGGCTACAAACCCATAAACGTATGTGAGAACACGATTTAGTTAAACACTTTCGACTAGATTTTATCAAAGTTCCATGGGGTTTTAGTCATTGACGTTAGGTTTCTATAAACTTCCCTATGGTACCAGTCAAATAAGAGCAGACTGGTGTTTCGAAGTGCACCAGTGTTCGATTTGGTTAAAAAAACGCTGAGTTTATGAGAAAATTTCAAATTAAATATATGTATAATGCAAGTATGTGACAGAACACTCATTCAAACATTGGTGATTGTTGTGAGTACCTGTATAAAACCTTACATAGTTGTTTTTACACAATTATGTATCCACAAGTGTAAGTACGTCTGCACGAGGTGAACTATGTCACTGTTAATGCACCCACTGACTCCTCAAATTACGCTTAGTAAATGTGTCCGTGCCAGAAAGTAACGTATGGTTTGAAGGTAAAAGTGCATCGGTCCGGCTCTGTTAAACTATATCGGACAATGTATTTTTTAAATTTCAATTTAAACATCACCCACAATTGATCGCAGCTGTCGCACTCCCATAGACTTTCTAGTCGGCCCATTTCGAACTGCAAAAGCACTAGACCCGAGCTTCGCTCTCATTAGAGCAGCTCGTCAGTAGTGCATATCCTCACCACTGCCGGGACTAGAACTCCGGCCACGCTGTTCACGAGGCAACCGTGTTTACCACTGCGCCGTGTTAACCACTGTCTCCATTTCGAGACGATCGGGCAACCTGATCATTACTCACAAGCGAAAGTGGTTGAGCGTTCACATATGATAATTCGGTCATGCCTAATGTGAGGTCAATGGCGCAGTGATAAACATGGTTGCCTCAAGGACAGCGTGTCCGTGGTTCTACTCCCGGCAGTGGCGAGGATATCTTTTTAATGTGGACTTCGTTGGACTGGTTGACGAAAGTCATAGCACTACGCTCAACAGGTTGAAACTTTAGACAGTTTTGGTGCACACAGTCCCTAAAGGTATGATAGTTGTGTTCGTGGTTGAGTCAAAAGATCTAACCAAACACAGGTAAACTCAAGCCAATAATCCGACGGAAAGTCATTCACTGATCGAACAGCATAAATCGCCCGGATTGTCTCGATTAGACGAACCAAAAATCAGCACTGCTTCTACTCACTACAGATAACTAATTAATCTACTAGAAAGATCACACAAGATAAACGACATAAAAATGTACACGATGCTCAGTAGAATACAGTTCGGTCGGAGTCTAGCCTTATGGTCTTGATCTTTTTGAGGATTCACATAATATTCAGGCATCTCCTGTTCCCGAATGAGACAACTGGAGACTATCGCCTTAACCCCACCTGTAGGTCGGTTGGTTCCTTTCTACTTAAACTAAGTAACTGCATAGGAGACACAGAGATTTGTAGCCATTGATAAGACAAGTTTCAAAATCGGTTTATAAAGCGGCTACATTGTGGTACGCGAAGGGCTACGTGCGGAACCCCTACTGGGTAACAAAGCACATCGTCGGATGTAGAAAGTACTGAGTCAATCAGGTGGCACCTCAAACGATCCAATAAACAGTCCGACTGATATTGGTAACTAAAATCGAAGTTTACCGATCGGCGTACCGTGTATTTGTTCGTTTCTGACATAATCACCAAACTAAGCCTCGTTCCACCTATTACACTTTCACATGTGTACAACCATCATAGGCAAACTAATATAACAAAGCCGGTTGACCAAAAGGATAAATGTTGATCACTCTGGTATAACGTGCTGAATTCCTAAGAGAAATTTCCATTAATCTAACCGTAGTATTTCTAATTATCGGAGAAATGCCATAACCCCCCCCCCCCCAACAGTCAGGAAATGAATTTTCGAATTCACTTGCTAGGAAACTATTCAACAGGGGAATATTCAATCATGCAGTTTGTTCAACTGAGCCTAACGACAAGGTTCAGTTTACCTAGTACTGGCGACGGTTCATCGTTGACGCTCTCGATTATCTAGTTTATATAGTTTTGGGTTCTTGCCACAGAACAAAAAGAAACATAATTCATGTACCACAACAATGTCATCTCTAAAAACCCAGCGTAAGTCTTTGACTTAAAACACACCAACAATTGTGTTCAACCATATATTGTCCTATTCATTCGCAAACATTTTGTTGTTGGAACACAGTTTGCTTGTTTGAATTGACAAACGACTTCGAGCGGAAAAATCATTTCGGGTGTCCTGCAAGACGTTATCCTTTCGTTTTAAGCTTTTTCACTAGAAAGTTCCTCTCCAAATGTGTTGATGACACAGAAGTTGAAAGTTCTCGTCTGAGTACTAAACTCCCCTCGATTTTGTACGTCATGCCTGTTGATTTTGTCACCTGGTCTGTCTTCCATTACCCTGATCTCAATAAAACTGAACGTCAGGGTAAAAAACATTTGACTACAAATAAAACAGTGAAAAGGGTTAAATCATATCTTTTGCTTCGGACTAACATTTTGTACATTCCAAATGCACGTGAGCATGTAACTAAGTTTAGATATCGGAGCAGGACCACAGACCAGTGGTTATGTTTCAAGAAAATAGAATTCTGCATTACAGAACTTTGTTTCAAAGTGTAAGATGTTCGTGTGTTACCAGAGGATGAGAACTCTTATTTCAGAGAACCTCAAGTGACCTGCATCTTCTCATCGTTTTATTCAAAAGTTAGAATGCCTTTTTCGATCCTCAAGGACCAACGTTTCTATACTCATTCTATAAACTGCAGTCAGTTTTGTACTGATGGAGAAACTATCCCCATGTCTCCCGACAAAGAATATAAAATTGCTTCATCTCACAACCTTGGATATTCATTGCAGGTGATTATCGTGTTCACTGAGTTGTAAAAGGTATGCGAACCTCAAGGCCTCATCTATATCCCATTTCTTCTTTATCGCTTGCTCCTCGCAAGTGTTCTTCCACACCAGCTATGCTGGTCTGTTGTATTTTTGTCAGCCCTTCTAAAAAAAAAAGACACACTTGTTAGGATTACTGATGAGTAGTCGGGGGTTTGGTTAATTTCAAGTTGAACATCACCCACAATTGATCGCAGCTGTCACGTTCACAGTAGTTGAGTGTTCGCATATGATAATTCGATCGTGCCTAATGTGAGGTCAATGGGGCAGTGGTAAACACAGTTGCCTCATGAACAGCGTGTCCGGAGTTCTAGTCGCGGCAGTGGCGAGAATATGCACTACTGACGAGCTGCTCTAATGAGAGCGAAACTCGTGTCTAGTGCTTTTGCAGTTCGAAATGGGCTGACTGGAAAGTCTATGGAAGTGCGACAGCTGCGATCAACTGTGGGTGATGTTCAATCATTATCAAAATCAAAATCCCCTACTACTCATCCGTAATGTTCAACTTGTTAGGATAAGTCAAACACATTTCCAAAGGCAATAGTGCTTTCCGTACATTTCCAACCAACTGTATTATTTCAAGGCACCTTATCGCTCGCAAAAAAGCTACTGAAAGGATCTTTTCTGATTTTGGTCATTCTTCTTCGAACTTCATTTAACACAGTTCTGATTTTTCAGTAGGCAAAAACAAGAACTGTTATTTATACTTTACAATATCTTACAATAGCTTACTCGCACCCATTTTGGCAAGTTGCTCACAATTCTCTTATGGACGTATTTTCTGATGAATGTGTCCGATCGATATGTAACACCTGTGTAGACATTGATACTGATGTCGTTTCTGCCTCCATACTGAATAGTAGTCTCTTGGGTGAACAAGACTTATCCACTTGCACAATCTGGAAACCTTGGTGTTCCATGCTTGAACTTGGGGGGAAGGTAATGAATTTTGTCTTCCATTATATATAAACTACAGCTGCTAACTCTGTTCGTCACACGACTGTACGTCAATTAAGTACCCACATCACCCACTGAGCTATTGTTGTGTCGATGATGTTCATTTAAATTTGTGTAACTCTTAGGTTACCAGACGATGAGTTGGGTACCGGACAAATCCATTAACCGAGAATGCGACTGTTCTTCAGTCAAGGTCTTGTACCTTAACCGGTGGCATAATTGGTGATGCTGATACTAAGACTATATATATATATATATATATATATATATATATATATATATATATATATATATGGAGTATATTGAAGATGATACATGAGAAGGAGTTGAATCGGATAAACTCCAAGGAATACATTTTTGTCAATTAAACGGTTAAATACTGAATTAGTAGTTCCATCAGCTCACTGCTAACAACACACAGATGACATCAAACTATTCTGGGACACAGGTAATGAAGCTGAGACTGAGTTCATTGATCATGAGCAATACAAATTGTGTGACCAATATGAGCAGATGTATGAAAGATTCCCAAATGTATATAGAGACAGAATGATGAAGAGATTACCGCAAACAGACTAGACTGGAGAAAGCTGAGAAACTCAATATGTGTCCTAACAAATACAGCACCGGTGTCGCGGAAATAAGACATAAAACGCAATGTTAACCATATGATTTTCCAAAGGTGAGGTGCACTCTACTTATGAAACATATTCCTCCTTGATATTTTGTATATCCTCGACGTATAACCCGAATTGTCCTCGTCCACAAGAGACGGTAGTTTGCATATGAGAACTGCGGTCCAAATTTAATTCGATATTCACCATCTATGGTTGCATATTTGATATTTGATATTTGACCTCAGATTTATGCCAGATAGTCGATTTGATCATTCTGCAGACAGCCCAGGTTGTTGTCAGGCTTTGATGTCGTTTTGAACGAACCAACGACACATACACCATGTTAAAAACGACAAACTGCTTTACTACAAAAAGTTTACAGGTATGTGTTGTTTTAATTTCAGTTTATTTACTAAACGCGGTCCGTAATTCTTGTCTGACAAATTGGAAGTAATCCTGATAAATTAATCGTATGAAATCCACCGTGTACTAATAGACACCTTGTTTTGAGTCAGAGACGGAAGCATCTAGACTGATCATTTACTCTGTCAAACATTGCAAGCCTGAAGATCATTCAGATGGGTACACAGAACGGAAATAATACAACTAAAAGCCAAATAAGACAGCCATAGGCTGAAACAGTCTGTGTGAATTGGTAAAAGGAGCGTAGCAGATCAAAGTTTGAGAATCAACACATCCGTCTGGCTCCAGGAAGACACACGTAGTGAATGGCCTGAAGGGTAGCAAAAGATTTTGAACGCTACAGAAGAAAACGTTGCGGATGGCTGAAAACTAAGCAGTCAGACGTAGTGCATGTTCCGCGAGTGGCTTCTAAGAGTAACTACGAAGAACGTCGGGCATAGTCCTACGAGTCATCATATTGGTCTACCGAGGGGAACGCGGTACATATTTGTTCTGTATCAGTAACAGTATGTACTTTTCAGAAACAGTGTACAGAAAGCAGGGTATCAATTGCATGTTAGTTAACGATGGAGATCAACTGTACAAACAATCATAAGGATTCTCCCTTAAACGTACTCTACTGGTGTCTTCTGAACTATTGATGATAGACTGGGTTGACAACCTCCCAAAGAAATCATTTTGTAGAAGAAACAACTTTTGATCGATCTGATCAACAAACGACGTAAAGTGAATACTTGCTGAACGTAGTCATGATTCTATTTCCAACCTCCCAACTGAATGATCATCCGGACAGCCAGTTAAATAGTACTTGACTGTTAATGTCATTGTTAGCCAGACATTGTCTGTGCTCACAGTTCGTGCTTGAGAGTCCATGTCAGTGTGTGATGTAAGTTCACTTCGTTTTATTAACTTGTAGTTCTATTATCTTTACTGTCTTATTTATTTTATGAATAACGATAGAAGACACGTCGCGAGATGTTAACATTTCGTTTACTCTCTTCAGTCGCGAACATAAAACATTAGAATATTTAAGACATGCGGATAACAACAACAATCGAAACAATCAACAACTGTGTTTACATGAAACAAGGACTGTCATCATTTCCAGGCAGACAAATCGTGTGAGCCAACAGTTTATGCAAACACAGCTCCGGACGGCGAGTATTGATTAATACTGTGTAAAACAGTCAGATGTACAAAAGCATTGTAGACTTCCTCTACCCCCTAAAGTTCCACTATACTTTCTATGCACGGAGCACCGTTGGAACTGACAATCTTCACTGCATAGGCCATAAAAGTCAACGTTCATGATTACACTGTGCGTGATTCGATCGTGCCGTGTGTTCAACCTAGACTCATTCGACTGTATTTTTAAGGCGCCTTCTAGTGGTATCTCTATTTTACCGATAAGCTGCACCTTTCTGGAATCACAACTTCAGTATACTACTCCAATGTTCTGCCCACTTAATCACCCGTTCGAAATTGTGTACCGGCCATGGCAACACGACTTTCAGAACCATGCAAAAGTGCATTTTAAGCCCTTTCCAATATTGTTATTCTGTTACGCGGGGGAGCTCTCCAGCCGAACAATTTACCCATGATCTGGTCAACTCACACAGCCACATCTACCTCAAACGAGCCCCCTAATTAAACCAAATGTTGGTCCAGCCAACTCGCTTGTCTACCCTCATGGCACACTCTCGATTCCGGTTGTTAGGACGTCCACGGCTTGGTTTCTAGCCCGGTCTTCGGTCACTTGACCAGGTACGGGGACTATACTATAAAAAAACAAACGAAATTCATCGCCTAACGCCTAAATTTCTGACTCGTTGCTACTGACTGCAATTGATCCAGTATTTAAAACTTAGTCAAATTTCAAACAATGGGTTCCCTTTAATAACTCCATCAATGCAGAAAGAAGACATGTTGCGATGTTAACATTTCGTTCACTCTCATTAGTCGCAAACATAAAGCATGCGAATTGCATATGATTACTGATCAGTTGTGGGTGATGTTCAATCTATATGAATTACATATGACACAAATATACAGGATATGGACACACATACAGTCACAAAGCGTATTATGTCATCATGACCACAGCAACCCAATAGGTTGTTTCAACCACTTTTGTGCACATAGCGCCAGCTGGTGCACCCTGATCAATATGGCTTCGCTAAAGGCTTTGGGTTCTGATGGCGTAACAATATTGTCAATGTTCTAAGTGGGTCAACCTGGTGACCTGTTATCATGAGGTGGCAATCGATGATGTAGGGTTTCGAGTAACGGATTCACCGGTTTTAGATTGTTGTGTCATTAGTTGTTTTAATCCGTTGGGGATGTGTCCTGCCACTCGCTGAGATAGTTGTCGGTCTGTTCTGCTCAATTAAACGTCACCGCAACTGCAAATGAAGTGAAAGACAACAAGAGAGACAGAATGGTCAGACAAACTGCGTTCGCGATTGTGTAGAACGAGTCCTTTGGTGGTTTGAATCAAGTGTAATTGAGCAGCCGCATACGTATGGGATAGCACAATTTTTGCTTGAAGTCGTTTGCCAGATGATTGCCCTTGAATTGCAAAAATAGGAATATATTTTTCTTTTGAGCTGTTTGTACTGGCTCATTGCATTTGTTCATCTTGTTGTGAATATTTATGAACTTTTCAGAATATTCGCTTGTCAGCAACGTCCTTTTCAACATTTAATGTTCCATCTGCAGCTTATCAGGCGTGCAAATACGCCTGGTCCTATGAAATAGGGTTTTGACCAAACCCCGTTTGTGTGCTGTCGGGGCAAAGCTGGAGAACTGGAGATATCGTCCACCCCATGTTGCTTTGCGATGGACCGATCGCTGTACTGTCCCATCCTCACGCCTGGTAAAGAGTACATCTAAGGAAGCTAAACTGCCGTTTGATACCCTTTCATGAGACAAGGATAGGTTCGGATGAACAGAGTTGGAAAGGCTAAAAAATAAACCAAAACGCTCAGTATCGACAAAAATCAAAATATCATCAACATATCGTTTGTACAATTAAGGCTTTAGCAATATTATCTGGGACTTGCCGTTCTATCATTCCCAAGAAGATGTTGACTTATGTTGGGCCTAACGGACTATCCATAACCACTCCATCTGCTTGTCTATAAGAAAGCCCTTCAAAATTGAACGTGACATTTTCTCTACACAGTAAAATGAGACCCTTAAGATGTACAAATGGAAAACCTATATAACAGTTATCTGGGAGCATTTTTGTGTGTACCTGACTGTTACTTGTTTGTGGTGTACCTGCAGTAAAGTGAGTTTTACAGCATGGCGATCACTTAAGCATCCATGTCCACACAGGGCTCAGTCTGTGATGACTGGATACTTAAGAACTGCAAGACTTTAACCTGTCCACTCAATCTGTGAACGGTTTCCGCCTTTGGCCTGTATGACTCTAAAACTGAACTCAGGTGAAAGTCTAAGAAGTGTGTCCAACCTGCATGGCTGTCAATACCTCAAAAGATAGCCAGAGTACGCTACGAAGACTGTTACTCAGTAAGCACCCTGCCAACCGCCTTAAGATACACGGTATATAACGCTCTGTTTCGATGATTTTGGGAACATAGCTCTTAATCAGAAAAGAGATAACAACTGAGTAAAGCCAATGAACCACTATTCTGTTGATAACACGAGGCTCAGCCTCGAAATACTGTAACTCCGTCCAGTATGTATGCTGGCTCCGAGGATTGTTTCTGTCTGTTGACTACGGCACCCGGCAAACGTTCGTAACCGATCTACTGAAAACTCAAAACGCACACTTAATCACAGCAACCTTTCCAGAATGGAAAAAGAAGCGCGGTAAAACACAGTTCTTTTATCGCGAACGATACTACAAAGTAAACGCCAGAGATAAAAACACCATGTTCATAGATGACATTACCAAATTCCTGCATAACTCTACCTCGATCAGTGAGGGTATTCGACCTGACTGACAGTAGTTCTCTAGTACTAGGCGATTACGAAGAACAAGACAGAGAGGGAACTTCAAAATTTTCCAAACAGTCTGGGTATCTTGATATTACCTTACAGTGGCTTCAAGAACTATGTGAATGCCCTGAACCTGAGTACACAAATTCACGTCCTCTAAGGATACTGTTAATATTGTAGATGGCTTCAAAAAGCTTGTAGTGTGTAACAACTCAACTACACTAGAATTGATAGTTTATTTAGGACACGCCCTAATTGAGGCAGATAATTGCCTTCAGCCTTCGTCTGTGGCCTAACGGGCTGATGAACACAGACGCAAGTGCATTACTGTACACAGTGTGCCTCTTTGAAAAAGCTATGGCGTCGTTAGTCAGATGGTGCATGATCTAGACCTGTGAAGATTCGTGCCATTACGGATTGGTCTTTCTAATCTAACAGTCACCGGAATAAATCGTCTGTTTCTGATGGTACACTTGGCCTGGGTAAGTGCATCTTGACTACTACGAATCACCTTCATGACAGAAGAATTGACGTAACAGGCACATGCGGCATGGCCTGTAGCCCGCTCACAGTTACTGTGACTGTATGCGAAGGAAAAACCCAATGCATTTGTCACTGAGGTTGTCCCAAGTGACCTTCACCCTCACACAGAATCCAGTTCAAGGGTTAGAAGACAGCTCACAGTCATTCCAATAAGGGATAGCGGTCTACAACACACCGACTCAGTTCTTCTCATTCGATGAACCTCCTCAAGTAGATCCATCTGCTGTGTTTGATGAAGACAGTGAAACTGCCTTCTATTATTGTTTTTACACCAACGCGGCCTCACTCTTTAATAACGTGGACACGATTCATGACTTCCGCTTCAGTCGAAACCCATTTATAGTAAGCATCATGGAGACAGTGTAAAGAAGAAGCGAGGGATAACAAATTGTCTATCTCCAACATGACAGTGTTTTTCGTTGTGATGAGGAAATCGGTAAGGAAGTTGGTACAACTGTTTTCTTGGGATCGCATATAAAGACCTTAAGTATTTGTGACAGAATCCTATTAGATCTTCCGGGATCAGTCTGGCAAGTAGTTAACGTCATTCCCAACTTCACTTGTTTGAGTGGTGTGCTTTACGGCCTTGTACAGCCTGTTACGCGAAATACTATCTGTAGGTTGTACTGAAACATTGAGAAATGGAGATTTTAATCACTCGGAATTAAACCTTACGAACCATTTTTCAATACTTCAGCATCTTCCACCACCGGTTGAATTCATTGAGGTGGCAATGAAAACTGGACTACTTCAGCGGGTCCATGGTCAAACTGAGTGATGAGTGGGTCATGGGCCATCTTGTCTTGATCACAGTCTTATCAAGGAGGTTGCAATGCTCGACTATCTAATAGTCACAACTACACTCAATCTCAGAAGGGACTCCAAACCCAGCAAAGCATCTACTGCCACATCTCCTTTCACTAACACAAGGTTGACTGTCTAAGGAGTCATTCGTTCAATCACGTTTATGAAATGGGTAGATTACTTTGCAGACGGAACTGCCTCGTAGTTAGGGTCTGTTCATACTAGAACGTATTGCCCAATTCAGTGATCACGGCTGAACCGGTTGCGAGATTCAATAACTTACTTGATCCACACATAAATGCGAGACAATCTATATTACAAGTTTCCTAACCTTCAATCTAGTCCAGCCCTACAGTTCATTAAATGCGCATATTTGAGACAGCGTTGGATCAATAAGTTGCAGCGTTTGTTTCTTGTATGTTTGCACGATAGCAGCTTCATTAAGGTTTCCTTTGATTTACTTCTGTTCATTCTTGCTTTACATTCATGAACCAATCAACACAATTTTCCTCGACCAATACAGAATCAGAAATGGACAAGCAAAGATCCTTCTCCCTCTCGCAACAATCTATGATCCTATGAACCTAAGAAGTAATATTTTCCTCTATAGCATCCTGCAAGATAAAATCTATACAAAACATACTTCACATAGTGCACTTATTTTGAAATAATGATCATCTATCGCTCGCCAGAGTAGGCTCAAGTAACGATTGTGCAACCTTCAAGCACCGTGGTGAAAAGTAACAGATAGAACTGTTATGGGTCCTGAAACATGTAGCCGACGAAATGAAAGCTTGTCCTGTTTACTTTACAACGTTTAATTACTGTTTGTTGAACTATATTGAGACCACTGCCACCCGCTAATAGTACCACGTATTGTACGCTCAGAAGTAAATATTTACGACTTTAATGTTACAATGGCAACAGGCAGACAGCGGTCACCATATTGACCTGTGTTTGCTATTTTGTTGTGAACCAACATTTTTCATGTTCAAGTTATTTACGGCAAGTGGCTGTGCAAAAGCACTCAACTCACTTCTATCCGAATTCTCAGACAAGAAATTCATAGTTAAACTGTGCACACAATCGCTCAGTTTAAACATTTATAACGGCAAAGTCTGTACCGGTCTTCTGAACAAGACCAACCACTCAAAAAAACGACAAAAATCGGTCACCTCATGGCTTGACTGATCTACTAAGTCTGAAGTTGGAGTTATTACGCCCGATCGGTGGGATCCGAGTTCCTATAATGTTTGACTATTGATCACCGAACAGGCTGCTCATTATCGTTGTGACCACTTTTTGAACTGATCAGTTAATCGAACTGTAGAGTAGATGCGATGAAACACGTGACTTAAATACAGTCGAAAGTCTTGCGAGATTATCCGTAAGGAATCGATAGGATTATCAATCTTCCAATGGTCAAACTGATGCTTTTACACCACAATGCAATGACCGTCACGTGATACACTTTCATGTTGACTGGGCGTTGACGAGCCCCCTGTAACTGGTAAACACGACAACCCGGCTCGAACCCGCCATTGGTGAAAATAATCCATTATCATGATTTCTGTGAGTAGTGAATCGATTTAATCTATGCTTCTTAAACAGAGAATTGTAGTGACCAGGATCTTGGCTGGAAACGTGTTTTCCCGCTTGTTTGTTCTGCACACATGATTTCTGCTATGGGAGGCCTGCTACGAACTCAGTGCCACTTTATTCAGTCGTGCGACTAATTGCATGCAGCAAATGCTTGCTCTTTCCCTACCGACTCATCTACTATTCCATTCTTCAAGGTCGTTTGACCCAAACATATTCGAGCGTTGTTTGACGCATTCGAAGGTTCCACGCACTTTTCGCTTGACGCACTTTTGAATGCCGCCGAGTGGGCTGGAGCCCATCTCGCGCCTCTTTTTTCTTTTCCCTTGGTTGTTACCGTTGATTCCAGACTAAGCTAGAGCTAAATGCTTATCGCATTTCCAAACTACGAGAAATATACGGGTTATTTTCAAACCCTACTGCGTTTTTTTTAGTTCGATACTTGTTGGGATTATGTTTCGACTGTCCTTCAGGAAAGACGTATTAAATTGTTGATGGACGAGGGTCGACCACATACCCACTTGTCCACTACAGAAATCTGCATAATTAATAGTTAGTGTAACAACACTAATTTCGTTGCCAATCCGCATTTGGTTAACACGTGCACTGGTTTACCCGTTTAATTCCATTCGCATTATCATCAACACCATCAAAATAATCATTGTCATCATTAGCACAATCATTTATGTACGGGAACTGAAGGTGGGCGCCTTGAACATCAAGCTAAATAAAATTTACTCTGCCATTTCACTATATCTGGTCAGGAGTGACACGATGTATAGAAATTGTGGAACAAATTTGCCCCCTAGGTCTTGCTAACTCGGTTAAGAAATATGAGGGGAGCGTGATCAGATAGTGGTTGCTCATCTACACGATGTTGACCATATTGGTAGACTGCCAAACGTTATCTGTTTACTTCCCCTTGTGCTTCCAGACATTTGGGAGAACTTGTTGTTTGTTCGGATGTGTCTTATGCTGTTTTCTTCGATTTTACTAGATATACCAGTATCGTGAATAGTGAGACCCCATCTTTTGCGTTAATTTAGCTTGTTTTTTGGTCCCTTCATTTCCTCGTTTTTGCTGAATTCTCCAAGGGCGTATTTAAAGAAGAATGACCAGATGGTGGCCGCTAACACATGAAACTTTGACTCAAACGATAGCAGTGTTATCATTCGCCTATTTGGTGGTCCCGATGCTTGACCAGAGGTTCTGGTTACAACGACGTGCCTGCGTCAGCATATGATACCCACGGCATCGTCTCGCGCTGTTGACTAGTTCACTGTATAGGGCGGCAAACTGAAGCTTTCACGGACGGTGATGAACTGATAAGGACCCCTCGGCTGACTAGATTGCAATAAACCTGAGTCATTCGGCACTTGTTCCGAATAAACCAATCCATTCATGGATGACCGTAGTAACCAAATGAGAGACGTTCTGGCACATTCAAACCTCGAAATAGACTGATAGACTAACTTTCAGATAAAAACATTTTACTAAATCAGACAGACGACGGTTCTATTGCACGTTCAGTTTGCAGGGGGGCCAACATATGTTAGTCAGTTAAACCATCATTGCATAACCTTTGATAACACAATATCTTCAAGAGCAAGAAGTACACACGCTGGTGATAAGAGATGGCATGAAGTCGAGTTTCTTAGTTTATTCCAATGGGAAAGATATACACACTTGTAAAACAAATTACAACGCAAAATCAAGAAAACCTGTGTTCAACGGTGGTTTTCGCAAAAAGTTTCTTTCATAAAGTTACGGTGTATGAAATGTTT
>JTDE01003809.1:19026-33513 GCA_014338405.1 Paragonimus skrjabini miyazakii | reverse complement strand
TTATATATATATATATATATATATATATATAACTTTTCATGTGGTTGTATCCGGCGTTACATCAGGATGACTAATCTATCTCACGTTACTCCGATCAATGAGCATTTCTTAAAATGATTGTCATCCTGACTGCATGAACTGCCTCAGATAACAAAAATCTATTCATCCCAATCGTCAAGCATCTACTCGACAGGGAATGTGAAGAGGACGTCACCAGAGCACATGTTGTAAATGGTACATTTAAGACGATGATACTATGAAGTGACGAAAGTGACAAAGTAGATGAAGAGAGTAGGACACTGTAAAGCAAGAGAGAAGGATGAGAGTTGCAACACAGGCACCGTAGACTTCTATTCTTCGCCACATCAGACGACATCCAAAAGTGACAATTATCCTTTGGACCCCGGGAAAGAAGCCGGGAATGACCTGCTGAGAAAAGTCTTAGTGTGAATGCCTTCATACCCGAACCCAAATCGAACATCGGCCATCTGGTTGCTTCCAGCCAAACCACTACTCACAAACAAGGCATGATGTGAAAAACGGTGGGTTGGCATTCATAAAATGTGGACAAGCCAATGAAACCTGTGAGGCGAGATCAGTATGCTCATGGGGTCAACAGAACTTGTTCATCCCGAGGACACATTGGCGAACCACGTCACTACTGACACGGTGCTCTCACCACACGTCGCTAATTCTGCGTCCAAAACGGACAGCCTGTGAACATCGTCCGCCTTGATGCAACTGTATCAAGAGCTATCGAATAAACATATCTGTCCACCTTTGTCTATTCTGAAAGACTTCATGCTTACGCTTCATCTACCCTGGCAACTCAGTAGAGTATGGCATGGAAGAATGAACAACAAGTAGTCATCTGCTTACATAACAGTCATGACCTTACCTACCCTCTGCAATGCTTCTTCTTATGACTCACTTATGTGCACGTGTTTGTTCAGAATGTACGAAATGCTGATCCGGAGAACATGACACGAATCATGACTTTAGATTTTTCTGTGAAAATAAACAAAGGGTTGAACTACTTTTGTACAATTCTTTAAGACGGCCAGTAGACGTTTAGTGCGGTGCTAACAATTCAAAGTTATCGTATCAACTATTTGAATATACATCAAGCGTGTCAACAACGAAAGACTGAAACTATTGTGAGGGATAAACAAACAGCATGAATTATAACCTATTCTGTGCAAATACAACTGGCAATTTTCTCTTCACTCAACAGTTTCGGGTTAGATGAAAGTACAGTAGATATAGTCGAATATCTTTTAAAGCCCCAGCTGTAGTCAATAATTTCTTAATAGGTAACCGAGAGAACGGCCCAATAGCCCAGGATCACGTGTTGAGAAACAATAACTAGTCTACCCTTTCCGGAAAAAATACCTAAACTATTTCTAACGCACGATGAGCGGAAGAACGTAAATCCATTCGGAAAATCAATGTTTCAAAATTCAAGTTTGCGCCGGAAGGGTTCACGATTTGCCTTCACTTTTTATACATTCAACTTGTATTTAACTTCAATGAAGACTTATAAACAACCCTTACATTCTACAGCATGCATACAAGTTCTCTTAACAGATGAGAAATACTTAAGATGAACTAACACTGAAAACAAGTTTATCTTCTTTCGAAAAGCCCTCCTGATGCCTATTATATTCAAAATCTGACTACCAATTTGGGATATCTTCTGAAACAAAATAACGATGTAGTTAACCAGTATGCATGATGATCATTAAAGGGATTTTAAAAGTACTCACAGCTAAACATATACACAATGAAAGGAATACTGGAGCTCTGTGGAATCGTCAGCTTGGGTCAAACCGACATTAGTTCCATTGAGGCGCAATGGGAAAATATCAGGAATATGCAATAACGAAGGAATGACATTGAATAAGTGCCTCTTGTAACAGAATAATCCAGCTGAAGAACCTGAGAACACTCCCCGCCAGTCTTCGATTCTCAATCTTTCTCCAAGATTCATCTGAAAGTTGGTTGTCTGAAAACTCCCCTTGATTCCAAATCTGTCAGTGCTGTAGCGACCCAAGAAAATTTTATTTCTTCAAGGATTCCGGCGATAATCAATATTTATTTGCACGTACGTTTTGAACGCATCCGCTCGCTCGATCCAAACTGAAGGCTACTCCACTCGAGTGTGCAACACTTTGCAGATGACGGATCGTATGGTTTTCTGAATATATTATTTAGCTGTTTGCTTGGCTATTGTTGTTTGGACTATTGGCAAAGTCGTTTGTTTGAAGCGAACGAGACTGTTCTTTCGGAAGACAACTCGTTTTTTTCAAGAACTGTACTTCACTGGGTTTTCTGCGCTCTTGTTTGTCCATTCTGGTTATTCATTGATTATCGCCGGTGGTTCCAGATTAGGCTAGAATTAAGAACTTTGCTCCTTTCCAGCTGAATTGAAAATTACTGATAAGCAGTAGGGTTTTATTTCTTTCCATACAGATTGAACATCGCCCACTTGCAGAGAAGTCCTAGTCGAGGGGTCATCGATTGGAGTTAACAAGACAGTTACTGTGTCTCCTCTCGAGGCGATCGGGCAACCTGATCATTATTCACAAGCGAAAGTGGTTGAGTGTTCACATATGATAATTCGGTCGTGCCTACTGTGAGGTCAGTCGCGCAGTGGTATACAAGGTTTCCTCATGAACAGCGTGGCCGTGGTTCTAGTCCCGGCAGTGACGATGATATGCACTACTGATGAGCTCTAATGAGAGCGAAACTCGAATCTAGTGCTTCTTTTCGAAAGGGGCCGATTGGAAAATCTATGGGAATGCAACAGCTGTGATCAGTTGTGGGTAATGTTCAGTCTACATAATTAGGAAAAATACGGCATGTTGGCAAACCGATTGAGAACAACATAACATCACGAGTAAGTTGTGTACGGTATGTTGTTTCCCTAATCGCGGTCATCTGATTCGGTTTTGTTGAGATTGTTTACAGAGCTCAAAGATGAACAAATTTCAGGAACGCCATCATATCTTTTATCTTTAAAGTGTGGCAACCACGACTACACTGTTCATTTTATTGAACTGCACTTTCTTACACTCATGTCACATTAGTGAGCGTGATTAAGACAATTATCCTTAATCACGAAGGCGTTGGTGTTCTCGAGGGTGTTGTAGTTTTTGGTTCCATAAATCATATGCTTAGGAATTTGGTAGAATGGTATATACAGACTTTAAACGATTGTATCGAGTTCATTAATATCAGAGGGATAAAGTGTTCCGAATGAAGATTTAGTTATACGAGTTATAAGGTCATGTTAAGAAATAATGCCAATAAAATTTTAAGAATCACAGATGATAAGGAACGTTATAATCAGTGATGATCAGCGTTGTTTCGTTTAGACGAATAACAGTAAATCGAGATCGTACAAGACAGGAATGACTATGCATCTTTTCACAAGCAAGTTTGTACGCAGATGAAGTGCTGAGGTGCGTTTGGCGTTGTTGTGTTGTTCAGCATGTGGCACATAATTGAGTAATCGTTCGTTTTGACGCGTCGAATAGAAGTGTATTACAGTGTCGTTGTTGTGGGAGTGTTCGTATCCAGGCTGATTGTGGCACCGCAATGATCTTGACTGTCAAAGCCGGAATACATGACCATGTTGGGTGTTGACTGTCAGGTGTAGCGATATAGATGTTGGGCGTTGATCAAACCAACAACCAACCTTATAATTTTTGAAATGTGGAGCAACGAGTTGATGACGTCGGCACAATTGCATTGATGGATGAAACATGCTTGAGAGGTATCGATTGTCCCACAAAATGTTCACCCGTATGTAAAATACTAAAAGATTGACTGATCGAAAACCAACATTTTCACCACAAAATCTGAGGCACGCTATGCTGTGTTTTTAGGCTTACCGCGCCATCTGTGGACTCCGAAGTGTCGTTTTATAGCCATGCTGTGAAAACTATAAGCATCGATTGACTTGTCTCACTGTTATGGCCTCGTTACTGAGCTGTATGGTTTCACATCCTTCCAGCAAGTCTTATTTGACCATTTTATTCAAAGATGAGTGTCAATATAGAAGCAACTTGCTGTGTTATCGCAACCGGGGCTGATAGATCGTTTTCAAAAACGGTGTTCAGAGTGAGGCGCCTTGTTCACTGGAAATCTGCACTGTCTTGAAAAATGCCGCTGGCAAATTGGACAGGACTACTTATCATGTTGGAGGAACCATCTGACCAACGCCCGTTATAACGTCTAACAAGGACTGCCCAGCATAGTCATTGGTTCCAAATCCGTCAGCAACGTTAGCGTCGGTGTCACCAACACATGACCTATTTCACTGTCCGGCATGGCTCTTAGCCACGAACACCGACACAAGTAATCAATTTTTGTCACACGTTTATGCGACACGTCAAGTGGAATGACCAATCATTGTTGAACAGCATGCTAAACAACACATCCTGCCTTGACGGCGCCACACAAGCTAAACAATTGGCAATTCGACCCCAAGATTTGTACAGCTGTATTCAGTAAATGAAGTACAGGTCAAGGACTACTCTCACAACAATGCATTCCTACGTCATACTCCGCATGCATCTACTGTCTTAATTGGTGATTCACAACGGTCAAAATTACTTCTACTGAGTTATTCGAATGTTGGTGTCCTAAAATTTTGTTATGCTGTTTTGTTACTCACGTATATTCGGTATATCGCTATTCACACGTCATACATGTGTGTTCATTGGTGTTAGTCCCCTTCTGATCAGAAGCAACTTTCGTGTCAATATCAACATATGTTGATGTCTCCAATGCTTCTGCAGTCCACCCGTACTGCAGAGTACGTTGTCCGTATATGGAACAGTGCGTTCCATTCCATTGCTGGATATTTACTCGCTATGCCAGACTTTGAAGTGAATAGCTTTTAATACAGCATCGGAGTGCTAAGCAGTCAATAGTGCATAGTAGTCCGGCGAACTTGATCACGAACCGTGTATTGGCAATAAATATGCGATGTTTAAAGTTCACAAAAGTAGTCTGTCATCACTGAAATAATTGGGTCCCGCTCGAAATACTGCACCTGTTACGGGCGTTCGGAAAAGCTGTAGATGGTTAGATACACTGGTGACGTGCAGCTAAAATAATGCATGATGCACCTGTAGCGGAGAATGCCACCTGATGTCTGAACCGGGTTCGGACGGGCAGGTACAAGAGGAACGCAACAGTCAGAGAATTTATCCGTGTGGAAAGAATGTCACACGATGATAGACCTGACCTACGTCCGCACCGTGGCGGACGCACAGTCTACCCCAAAATCCATACGAAAGTGCACGGTTAGTCATTCTATACGTGCAGAGCCTGCTTTCCGAATGTCGGTACACCTACGGACACAACTCAACATTTTAAACAAGGGATACAGTTCTCAATGATAAAAAGTTTCTGTGAAAACCTGTCAAGTGTGTGTCGATCAATTAATGCAACTCTGCTTTAAATACAACATGAGGTCTCTTAATAAGATTAGGTGAATTTTATTTGGGGGAATTTAAAGATAACCAAATTCCTAACGAGTAGTAGGGGAGTTTGATTTTCATATTGATTGAACATCACCCACAATTGATCGCAGCTGTCGCATTCCCATAGATTTTCCAATCAGCCCCTTTCGAAAACAAGCACTAGACTCGAGTTTCGTTCTCATTAGAGCTCATCAGTAGTGCATATCATCGCCACTACCGGGACTTGAACCACAGACATCGACTGGAGTTAACAGACAGTAATTGTGTCTCCTCTCGAGGCGATCGGGCAACCTGATCATTACTCACAAGCGAAAGTTGCTGAGTGTTCACATATGATAATTCGGTCGTGCTTAATGTGAGGTCAATCGCGCAGTGGTCAACACGGTGGCCTCATGAACAGCGTGGCTGGGGTTCAAGTCCCGGCAGTGGCGATTATATGCACTATTGATGAGCTCTAATGAGAGCGAAACTCGAGTCTAGTGCTTCCTTTGTTCGAAAGGAGCTGGCTGAAAAGTTTGTGGGAATGCGATAGCTGTGACCAGCTGTGGGTGATGTTCAATCTATATGATACCCAAATTCCATCAATACATCTAATAATTTGAGCATGCTTCTATACTTGTGATAACTTTCTATGGCACTTAGGAAATGGTTTCTACAATCGATCATCTACGTAACTTCCACCGTGTCTCGTGTTGGCTGTATACTATGGTTCAGTTGGCATTCTGATGTGCTATTGCCGAAAGGTTCTCCATAACGCTAAATTCGGACTGGTCGAAACTGGGGCCCCTGGTGCATTCCTTGCTCATGTGAATGGAGAATACAGATTTCCAAAAGAATAGATCAATTTCCCTATAACCTGACAAGAAGGTTCTTTATAATATTTCGCATTAAACTGCTCAATTCTGAGGCATGCTTAAGACAGACTTTTCTTCACCTCCATTCGCACACTTGACATGTACCGTCTTGACGTGCAAAAAATGAACGTGGACACTTAATGAATTGCATTTGCTTTTAGAGTTTCACTTGTAACATCGATTTGGTGTTCGATTGCTTTCAGGCTTCTTCATCCATAAGTCTCACATGTTCAAACTTGTGATATCCCAATACAGAGTTCGGACCACAAACTGGGAGTATTGTGTATGTTCTTGCACGAAGTATACAGTTTCCAAGATCGTGTGGTTAAAATTCGCCTTAAGAATGTCTAACAATGTACATTGCACGATATTCACATCGTGAATCATGTGGTCGCGAAACAATTGCACAAGTTAAAGGATATTCGCATGTTACCAAATAACCGACAGCACTCAAAGGAAGGCTGGAATAAATGTGACTTTGATGGCCAACATTTTTGGAAGAAATGACCGAATGTAAAATACTTTTCCCATTGCGCAGGCATCTAAACAGCGCATGCGATAATGGACACCACCAGGTTTGGGAACTAAGCCACTGAGACCGCAAATGCCGAGTGCCTTGTTAAGCGTGCGCGCCTGTGTGGCGGGCCCGTTCGTATAATGCACCATTTATGGCACGCCAATACGCGCGTTATCTTGCGCTTGCTTACGTCCGACTGGATTGGGTCATGTGACCTTCCTGATTGGACAATTGATCTTTAAGCTGTTGCGCTTGCATGTTGGCATCGTATAAAACCATCGCCGTACCATACAATAGGCTGGATATCGAAGTGATTTGACGTGATCATCGGACACGACAACCAAAACCCACTGAGCGACCTCGACGGCTTTGCACCGCTCGGGATGCAACGACCACCTACTCGTGCATTCAGTCAAACTCGTAACGGATACGATGCAAGTAGATAAGGTGCCTCAACAACCTGTTCTCCCGCCCCCACCCTAGCGATACGTCCAACAGTCGGCAATTCACTGTTCACCTATGTGCAGATTGGTACAAACCAAAAATGCATCATCTGTCCCTAATCGTTCCACAGACAACTAATAAATTAGCAAGTGATCATAGGAGATCCGTACTTTGCGATACCTCGTTTTGTGGTGAATTCATTTAGTATGAATTGTCAGAAAAGTGGCTAAACTAGCCGATTTATTATTGATGTAAGGAAGATCTGAAGCGACCCAACTAGATGAGGCTTAACGTTGAATGAAAAAGTCGAACAGATGAGCGAACTATGTCAGTGTGATATCAAATAATGTAACCTGCTGATCATTACATCCGCTACATTAACAGACAGAGTCTATAAAGCGACCAGAGTGCACGGAGATGACGAGAGTAGCAACTTGACTGCGAGGCACAAAAACAAGCGTGTGTGTTAAACAGTCAGTTCCTTCAAGGAAAAGACAAGCAGTGACTAGAGTGAGTTATAGTTCCAACGAACAAGTGGCAAGTACGTTACGGAAACGGACCAGTAGATACAAATTATGCAAACCACGCCACCATTTAAAGTGGTACAAAATAACGAGTACGGTATGGGCTATCTCCACTACTTTTGAGTAGGCGATATGTTTACGGTGGAAATCTACACAACATGACTTGAATGAGGCGTGAATCAGTTCTCGAAAGCTGGAAAACAGTCACGTCCTGGCTAGAATGATGGCGCACGGATTTTAGCGGTATTGATGACACTGAACCGATTACCGAGTCGCAGGTTTGTTCACGGCGATCAGTCTAGAAAAAGCACATGAACTATATATGCTGTTCACCCGGTAGGTAGGCTTGATAATTGCCAGTATACGCTTGCTCACCGATGTTGCTGGAGTGTAGCACAAGTAAGTCATCCCTACGATAAAGCGTTGGGTCAAAGAACGGTACTGGGGATAGTTGTATCTCGGTTCGGATTGAGCAGGAGTGAAGAAGAAGTCACACTATCTACTTCACCAAATGCTTTGCCATCACGTGCATTCTAAACAAAAAGACACTTCGGCAACTTATTCAAGGCACAACAGGCTGGGAGATATGGACCTATAAAACTTGACAATGAAATCTCCAGAACGAAGTCTGAACGGACTTTTTTCCAAAGGCAGCCAAAACAACTGCCTACACCAGCATCCTGAATGGTCAGATACGAGTCGTAGTCATTCTGCAATGGACATGAATGGCCCGGATAGATGGATCTATATGTTACACGACCTCCGGGTTACTGCTCAGTTAAGCAGGAGGTTAACCGAGGGATAGTATTGCTTTCTTTCACCACAGCACTACTAACTATCTTGGAAACGTTAGTGGATAAAGCACGTTCAGTTAACACGCCTCCTTTCGTCCGTATCGCTGCTACAGACAATTACAAAACTGATCGGTATCAAAGCTGCCAGAGTGACGAACCGTCAAAACTCGTTCATGCTAGCTGTTTTGGGATTTCAAATGTCTATGCAGATGCATCATCGCATCACGGACTGTATATGAACATCCTCCGGTCACTGCGTGTAAGGCAGCCCATAGTAATTCTGATAGAACAATAGGAAAACACCCCAATACATTTATTGCATATAAGTAAAGAGAACATTTAAAACGCTGTCCGCAGGTTAGTTAGGTGCACAACAGCAAATACTCTAAATAAAGTGCATGAATATTGACTAGTATCAATAAGAGAATTGCAATTAGAATTGCAGTTATGTTCCGTGGCATTCAGCAGCATCATCGTTTTCAGGTTTGAGCCATACCTGTGGGTACTATGGCTCGAACCGCCGTTTGTCCTGACAGTGGTCCACAAAGAGGCGGAGTAGTAAATAAGTACAAATATATCATTTGGAGATTAGACGTTCGAAAAAATAGGGGTGATAAACATCTGACCGAAATGTGGCCCAATGATTTAGGTTTAAATAATCCTAACCATTGGTGCCTAAGTAATTTTTGGAGGCACTAAATGGTTTAGATCTAAAGAGGACCCAACGGTGTAGGCTTGACAAGGGATTGTCCAGGCGAAGTTGGCCGCAACGTTAAACATGGTCCACTGAGTGTCCAATTTATCGAGACATGAAACGCGAAACTGTCGACAGATCTATACCACTAAGCCAAACGATTCTTCGGGTATTATAAAGATATACACCACAGTAATTTTATGCACAAAAGATGATGAGATGCACTAGCGTGGTGACAAACATCTGACGGTATTTTGTGGGAACTACTCGATGCACACCAGAACTCCGAATGCAGTGACTAGTTGCAAAAGTTCATGATTTAACACTCCTAGGTTGGTCATTAACAGAGCCAATGTGACATAACAGATCATTCACGCTTAACCGCCACAGAGTCATAAAGAACAGCGCCGGTTTAGGCATAAAAGAGAGAAAAGGAACGGTAGTTAACTCCTTAAAACACAATACCCAAACTCAAGAAGTCAACATCAAGATGCGGATGAACAACAAACGTTGTGGGTGTGTATAAGGCGACATTCAAAAGGCAGCTGCGCACGGCCTTCCCTTCACCGTTTCAGTAGTTAGCCATACCACACGGGATATTAATTCGCACAACAGAAACAACTAAGACAATGAACCCAGGTGTCATTTCGCCAGTGCTTCTGGCCACGGACCAAAGCACAGGGACAACGGAAGATCTGGCCGCTGATTAACTCACCCACAGCTGACTTCTTCCAATCGTTGTTGACACTAGACGTTTACGGTCGGCGTATTCATGACTGAAGCAACTTAATGTGCAAACAGTTTACGTACACAAATAACTTATTATTATTAAGCCACGATGAGTTAAAACCAAAGGAGTTATGAGATTTACAACGTTTCAAACATCTGGATTTAAATCAGAAAATTCACACAGCAAAGCTTTGTATGTGGCAGTCATCAACTGGCACGTGTTAGTGTTTTCGAAACGCGATGAATAGAAAGGCTACCAATAGACTGGACAGGCTTACGGTTCATGTGAGTTCACAAAGTAATCATTATTGCGGACGCGCCGATCGATTGGCATAAGATCAAAGATGGACAAATGATAACTTTGCATAGAAAAATAGAATTATTCACTAAAAGGGTTGGATACTGTACTTCCAGTTCGTCTCTCAAGCTGGGGCCATCATGACTCACAGAATCGGTGGCTGGAGACTCTAGGTGAGTTGATAACTTATCGAATTCAGTGGCCTGGGTGTTACCGTCCTTCGGCAGGGCTAATATGACAGAAGTGGATTTCTACTGATTCGACAAAACGTATGAACGGACGTCAACTGGTCCACTTAACTTTCAATACACCAAGAACTGCCGTCAAGTGAGACGCAAACTTACGAGAAATTCGTGTAAGGACCGTAAAGCCTACTTTGCTGAAGCAGCCAGAGATGGAGATATTTGTATCGGGTAATAGCTGGGTGCTAAGATTATATGTGAAACAATGGCTCATGTATTTGCACCTTATCGCGTTGATATTGCAAATGGACTGAACACTTCCAGAAACAGTCTGACCGGTCTGAACCAGCTCTTTTGGCTGTAGACGATGGGGACAGTGTGGTTACTTATGAAATTCCCGACGGTCCTCCGCCAGAAACTGGAGTGACTCTGGGGCTTAAATTGCCTAAACTTAATAAAGCCCCAGCATCGGACTTTTTCTTCGATCTCCTTCCAAAGATGGCGATGAGAGATTGTTGCTGAATTAACCGAATTCCCGAGTTCTATAGGAAGACTGAGGAAGATGCATCGTGAACGCCGCTTATCAAGAACTATTCACATCTTCAAAAAGGTGTCAGAACACCACGTGACATCCACAGAGGTATTTGGTTCGTCTCTATCGCAGCCAACATGCTTACGGGTCCCATGGTACAGTAGATTTTGAAACACAAAGAGGAGCAGATAGGAAAACAAGTAGGATTCCCACCCCGTTACCGAAATATCGATCATATCTTCACCTTGCGAAAGATATTACAACATCGACACTCTTTTTCTCAGCCAACCATTGTGGTATGTTTGGATCCAAACGCCGCTTTTGATTCAGTCACCCGACAGGCTCACTGGTGTTGTCTTCGTTACAGTGAAACACGTCAGTCTGTTAGTCGCTGTATGCCTGCTCTGAGTGCAGTGTGTATTTATGAACGGCTATCTCGAATGTTCTCCATTTCGAATGGCGTACAAAAGTGGTGTCCGATTTCTCCCTTTCTCTTCAATCATACGGTGGGCGATAGTGTAAAGTGCACTCGAAAGTTCGATCATCTCGAAGTGAAACACCTGCTCGATAATAGGCTGACTGTTGTTGAGGTCCCTGACGAAGTTATCTTACTTAGACTGCTGATTGTATCACCTAACTGGATAGTGTCATCCCATCAGTCTCCAATATCACCGAAGATGTGTCCACAAAGGTAGCGAACTCACTTGGTAAATTCGCTAATCCACGTCATTCGTAACGTCGCAAAGACGTCCAAATGTTGATTGGAGGCAGATATTACGATGCCTGTGTGAACTCAGTTCTGCCCTATGGATCAGAGACCTGGCACGTTCGGTGCGTATAAACTCTCAGTATTGAATCACCACTGTCTCCGCCAATTAGCCTGTATCAAATGGGCCGATTGTGTGAGAGACGCGACAGTCAGTCGGCGCGTATATGGGAAATGTGCAAGTTCATTACCGACAGTCGAAGTACTGAAGATGTACAATCTTTGGTGATTGGGTGTCCGCGGCATCACACATTGTGCAGTAGGGTTGCTGACGATTGGAAGAAACCACAAATTGATCAGGCGATGACGTGGTCACGGACTATGAAACCCTTGACCGTCCCATTGATCAAAATTGGCAGGTGCCATCCACCCGACCCGATTGGAGAGTTCGTGACAATCCACATCGGTAATTGGAAGCACCTACTGACATGGTAGTGTGTCGCAATCAATAGCGAGACTGTGTACGAAAGCCTACTGGCTCTCCTCTACCTCTATCCCAAAGTGTACTTATTCCTTACTATGCAACTTCATGGACCATTGTCATGACCGACGATAGTCTGAGCCATGGTGACCGGGTACGGCTCAAGGCTGAAAGTGATGGTGACTTCGTAGAGAGCCCTGCCGAAGGACGGTAACATTCAGGCCACTAAATTCGATAAGTTATCAACTCACCTAGAGTCTCCAGCCACCGATTCTGTGAGTCATGATGGCCCCAGCTTGAGAGACGAACTGGAAGTACAGTATCCAACCCTTTTAGTGAATAGTTCTATTGTTCTATGCAAAGTTATCATTTGTCTAACTTTCACCTTATGCCAATCGGTCGGGGAGTTCATAAAAATAATCGATGTGGTAGACGATTTACTGACATTCCTGTCACAAAGCCCAATCCGCTAAATCTGTTTCTACTAACAGATTGAAACAAGTAAACCGCTTGGCACTTCTCACCACTTATTCCCCTCTTAATCTCTTTGTTGCTTACTCATTGATGTCACCAGATGAGAACGAGTAAAGGCAGATACCAGTAATAAAATACTTGAAGACGGTTAAGGTATTCTACAGTGAAAGGCGGCAAGTGTAAATGCCAATCGCACCAGCTGAACGTGTGGTGCACTGAGCTTTGGATTGAACCATCTAGTCCTCTAATGAGCAAGAATAAGTACACCATTGTTAGATTTTTGTTTGTAAGAAAAGGGACGAATCTAATGAACGGAACTCAAAAGGTTACAAAGCGTAACACAATGAACGGTAGGTATGAAAACTGAACTATCATCTACCTGCCACCAATCATGACAGGCGCCAGACATAGCATCGGACAATCGCACCCCAGTTATGCTCAAAAACATCTACTAGCGTTGGACCCAGTGGAACATCCGTCGCTACACCATTCGGTTATTCGTAGGCCAGTCCTACAAAACCAGGACGGATATTCCCCATGCCCACAACCCAAAAGAGATACACAAGGGCTAATCCCAAATACGGATAAAATAGAACAGCATGTGGCCAAGCAGTTATGGTATTCGACGTCATAACTGCGGCAACAGAATATTCGGGCAGAAAATCGACCTAATTCATTAGAATACATCATGGAAACAGGTCATATTGTTGGCTCAATCAACTTGCTGGGGGTGTAATCGGAACCTAAAATTGTTCGCGTTGTCCGAAGCAATGCCAGACCATAATCGCCGTGCGGCCCGGTGTGTACACGAGCTGTTGATTCAGACAGCATGTCTGCTCTGGAATTGATAACACGCGCTTAATTCGTGTAGGGCGCAGTGGTGACCATTTGTGTCGTTGTTCCTACCCGTATGGTAAATAGGTTTAGATTTTACGTTAGCAGCTGAAAGCACTAAACAGTATTGACATCATACGGCATGCCCTTGTCTTGCTGTTGAAGGAAATAGGACCAGTGTTTCAGTACCAACTTTGGCGTCGCAGTCTGGTCGGTAATTAACGTTACAGTAAACGCGACTGGACAGAAAGGCAGAGTGGTCAGCATCGTTTGGTCTGCATGGAATGAATGCGCGTGTACGATGCACTGTTCTCGGTCAGGCTGATTATATCTTTACCGATGTAATCTGAGAGAATGTCCACTCATTTAGACTGGGTGAAGCAGTTTGATAGTGTTGCTAGGGAGTCTCAGCAAGCTCTGCGCTTATACGACAATTGATTAATACAAGTCACTCATTTATCAATCAATCCTACGTGATTTTTTCATTAGGTCAGCCGATTGAACACGATTCCATCGAGTTCGGCGTGCCAATGAACAAAGACCAAACTATTTTCAATCGACTGGATTGTGAATGTTAGGCTGAAGAATCGCAATAAGACCTCAAAAAATTGGACAGTGGGTACATGATCAGAGATTCCAGGACGATTGATTAAATGCTAGTACGAGCATTTGTCCAACAAAAAACGACGACGACATACTCCAGGAATGGATTGCTATCTTGAGCGAGTCGGTCGTCCTTGGTCGTAATCATTCGAACTACACTTACTCCCAGTGCTCTCTAGACCCGACCGATACTGCTACCTTGGCGAGGTGGTCGGGCTTGTGTACTGTTTTGATCCGGCGGGCTATGCTGACTAGGACTCCGGTCCTTCCAGGTGCAACCTTGTCAGACAGGCCAAAGGGGTGCAGTCAGACGAAAAACAGTTACA